>BQNB010034303.1:3189-51699 GCA_026074375.1 Tanacetum coccineum
ATACATTTTGGTATAAAGTTCTCGACGTATACAATGAGGAAGCCAAGAAAGACAACTACCCGCCTCGTACCAAGAACATGTTTGTAACACCCCCAAAATCAGATCGCAGCGGAAAGGTAACAATGAGGTGCTACGTCAAAGTATAAAAATCTAGATATAGAAAACGACCTTAAATGGACGTTAAAAATAAGTTTCATTTGATGTCATTACAAAAGATCAGAGTTTTCACGCTAGGTCCCATAGTTTTGTTAAAAAGACATTAAGGTTTTATAAGACAAAAGTTTCATTGAATTTAAGAAATCAGAATCCCTCTAATAGATATCCATCACGGATCCCATCCAAGCTTATACCTCAGCACTTGAGATTAAAACATGCTAAAACGTCAACAAAATTGTTGAGTGAATTCATAGGTTTATCAGGAAATAGCGTGGACCACAAGATCGAAGTAATAGTAGACTATGAAACACATTCAATAGTCCAAAAACATGTATTATTGCCCTAAGCTCATGACACCGAACCTTAACGTAATAAACATCCTACGAATTTTCTCAATACAGATGTTGCCAAACATCCTACGAATTTTCTTCAAATGTTAAATGCGTCAATGGTCAACTAGAAACCACAACCCAGACGGGGATGGTCAGTCCCGATAGATCTATCCATAACACTAGCGTATACCCAGCAGTACTTATCGGTGCCTGGATAAAAAGGGGACTTACATGGCAATATGGCGGTACTGAGCAATAATGTAATCAGAAATACAACATTTTTGAAAACACTTGTGTCCAAAGAAATCAAGCATGTAATCTCCCCCATATTTAATAAGTGTTAACGGTCATAATGACTAACTTCCTTATTCCAATTTACTGCTGTTCCTAGTCAACTCTGATAAAGAACACACAAACATGATACATTCAAATTTTTTTAACAAATGAATAACTTTCGGTTATATTTCTAACGATCGTTAATTTATTATTGCATCGTTATAGTCCTTTATAGACTAATTAATTTTCTAGATCTGACACCTCCAAAACGACCCTCTATATCACATTTCACGACATCGGGTCTTAAAGAGATTGTATGCGAAACAACGTTCGGACCAACTTTTAGTTTTAAAACCGAGACCTGAAATCGCACAGAAAAACCAAAATGCCCTTGACGGGAGTCTGATGAACTTATGGATATTTTTAAATACAACGCAGAAATTTGAGCTTTCGGTTTTTGACCCGCTATCATGCGATTTAAGACTAACAAACCTCGTGGCAAAGTAAAATGTCATTCGAACAACAATTCAATTTCATGTTTCGCCAGATGGCGTATAAACGGACTTCGACAGTACTCAAATCGGACGTTTTATTTTTTTTTTTTCCCCCCCAAATCTGCAAGGCTTATTACTTTTTATACACATATTATTTAAACAAAACGTTGTTCGTACATGAATTTTATCAACGGTTTTATACACACATTTTTATAGACACGTTTTATACACATATTTTGTATACACGTTTTTACAAACATTTTTATCCACGTTTTAAAAAAAATGCATAAAAATGTGTCAATAAAAACGTGTATAAAATGTATTATAAAATCGGGGATAAAAAGCATGTAGAAAAACGTGTAGAAAAACGTGAGTATAAAAATGTGTGGCAAAAACGTGTATAAAAATATGTGTATAAAAATATGTGTATAAAACGGGTCTATAAAAATGTGTGTATAAAACGTGTATAAAAATATGTGTAAAAAAAAGTAATAAGCTGCCGATTTGAAAACGTCCCGATTTGAGTACTGTCGAGTACCGTATAGCCTTCCGGCGAAACATGAAAAGTTGTTCGGAATACATTTTCCTTTGCTCACGAGGTATGTTAGTCTTTAAATCGCATGATAGCGGTCCAAAACCGAAAGTCCAAATTTCTAGCGTTTTAATTAAAAATAAATAAGTTCCAGCAGAATCTCGTAAGGGCATTTTGGTCATTTTCTGTTGAGATTCAGGTCTCGGCTAAAACTAAAAGTTTGTCACGAAACGTTTGTTTCGCAAAAAGCTCTTTAGAACCAGTCGTGAAAATGTGATATAAAGGGTCGTTTTGGACGGGTCAGATCTAGAAAATAAATATAGATAAAAGGACTAACGATCAAAATAAAAATAACGATCGTTAGAAATTATAACCGAAAGTTATTCATTTGTTAAAAATTTGAATGTATACATGTTTGGTTGTAACCTTTATACAGTGTGACTAGAACAGCATAAATTGGGATAAGTAAGTTTATCATTTATGGCCCTTTACCCTTAGATAAATGCAAGTAGTAGAAAAAAGGGGGGGCGACGAATCACCTCGAGTGAATGGTAATCAACAAGTATTCACAATAGAAAATGCGTCACGAAGGAACCGAAGGCAACCTAATCCAATATAGTGTATAAGTACTAAACACTTTGATTATTTATAGGTCGTATAGCTCATCATACTATCGTTCGGGCTATCATAATTAAGAGGTCATGTAGTGACGTATGAGGAGCTAGGACACTTTAAATCGTAAATCCAACAACTCGTCGATACGCCACCCCAAAGAGGCCTCATTATGAAACTCCCTAGTAATATAGTACTTTGATTAACTAAAACCACATATAATTCTATATAGCTATATCACCGTCTAATCGTTTTGGTAAAATTGTGTTTAACAAGTTAAAACGTTTATAATTACCGTTGTAGTAAAACTGGCGTAACTTTCGCGTTTTAAGCCTGATTTTAACGTTTCTTATGCCCACGCTTTCGTATTAGGACGAGTTATCATAATTTGACATTTTCATAATTTGGACCTACTGGTGAACAATACTTTTTACTGTTCACACCAGTTATAAAGTTATTTTTATAGTTTTAGTTATCGTAAATCTCGTAAATGTCGTAACTTATTCGTTTTAACTCCGTTTTTAGCGATTCTTTCGAGTACGTTCTCGTATTTAAAAGTTTTATCATATTAATGATGTTTTTAAAATATAAGTTTCTGTGGTGAATAGTAATTTTTATAAAAATATATATTTAACGTAAACTTGAAATCGTCGTATCTTTTTCGTTATAAATCGGTTTTTCGAGTTTCTTATCATTTTGGAATCGTCATGACATGTAGTATTTTATAAAAATATAAAATGAAGGCTTTATTTTTCGAATTAAAACAACAACTTTTGAATATTTTTAGAAAAATATGTTTAAAACTAGTTTTTATAACTTTTTAGTTTAACACTTTTTTTTGATGAAAAAATGAGTGGCCAGAATTGGTTCATTGGGTCTATGACAAATGTTGGGTCTACATTGATCTTAACTCAGCACATGAATAGGTGTACAAAATTATAATCACAAGCAGAAATATGTTTTACATGTTTAAAAGTAACCTAATGGTGATTTCACTATATAGAACGTAAAACAAAATTATGAAAAGATTAGAGTGTTAGATAACCTTAGTGTGATGTAGTGTGATGACCAACACATATCTAAACCCTTGTTTAGATTATATACCCAAGTTTATACAACCAAGAAAACCCTAGCTTCCTTTCTTGTTAAATACTTGTAAATGGTTAACCAAGCCTTGTAAACACCTAAGGATATCTTAGATATGTAGTAGGAATGTGTGTAAATATGATAAGTAAAATTTGGTATGGATTTGGGTGTTGTTCTTGGTGAGCCGTGGCCTAAAGGAGCAAAGGAGAGGTTTTCATGTTGTTTTTCACCAAGAAAATGATATGTGTATGTGTTTGATTACTAGTACAAGCCTTATATAGTCTTAGAACTAGTCAAAGAACATTAGGAGGGTTTTAGGGAGACTCTTGGTCAAAAACTAGCTAAAAGTCCTTATGGTTTTAATGAAAAGAGTTTGTAAAATTTTCAAATGGTAGAATGTGTGCTATATGTCCCCTTGGACAACATAGCCACGAAATATAGGGGGGAAGGTGCTAGTTGGTGATTTTTATTATCTTGTATAATATCTAGCATAATTTACAAGTTATAAGTTGGTTACTTTTAATATAAAGGTAAAACTTGTAATGTATAAGTCTTGGTTTATTTTCTTTGCATAAAATTTTGGCTAAGTTAATAAATATGAGTGTATTTTTATAAAACTTTGGGTATTGGGTATAATAATGGGTATTTGTTGAAGTGTAGAAAAGTTTTGGTGGTTCCGAATATGCCTAAATGTATTAAATTGTGAAACGTAAACATTTTTCACAACCAATAAAAATAAAATATAAAAAGTTTATTATTACTTTTGTAAAAATAATATAGTGCTTGTTTGACGAAAACTTTAATTCGTTTGGTGCCCGTTTGTGTTAATTGTTGATTTTTAACTTACGCGATTTAACTTAACTATTAAAATTAAAAGCGAACGCGTACGAGAAAAAAAATAAATAGTGAATTTAATAGCGTCGTACATTGATCAAAAATACGGATTGTTACACCATTAAACTTGCCCAGGTGGTCAATGGTATTCAAGATGGTCACATGGCACCCAAAAGGTCTTATATAGCTTATGATTGGTATTTTTGCCAGAACCAATATTAAAATATATATATAATATATATATATAACATATATATAAATATATAATATATATATATAAAATATATAGATAATATATATTTGTATATATATATTTTACTAAGTTATTAATATATAGTATTTATACATACTATTATTATTCGTTTTACTTCTGAAAGCATTTCAACTACAATACGATCACAAAGGTTAATTTTTGGAAATACATTAACAAAAGTACACTAGTAAATACTTATGCATTCTCCGTCATTCTTTTCTACTCCGATATTAAATCAGACCTACAATACATAGGTCGTGTTCGTGAACCGTTGTTCGTTTCCGTGTGATCATACTTCTAGACGTTTACCCTATCACTTCACCAACTCAAGGTGAGTTCATAGCCCCACTTTTACTTGTTTTGATTAATTGCTTTATAACTTAGGGTGAGAAACATTGCTTGTTTTTTTAAGGAAGTTGATATGCACACCACACAAAGTGATGTACACACCACAAAAATGCATATGTGATGTTGTACCATATGCATCACACATGTGATTTTGTGGTGTGCATATCACATCCTTTTTTTTAAACTGGACACAAGTACTATACGTGGAAAATTCCCCGTTTACGTGTTGCCTAAGTAGCGTTTAGACCACTATTGCCCGAATAATCATGAACCGTTAATTACCTTTAACCGACTGGCTGGTTAAGTAAGCGCGAGTGAACAAGTAGATCTATTGGTACTAACTATCCCTATCCGGGTAAGAAGAACTTACTAGTTCGAGTTTGCCAAGAACTAACGGATATATGTCATGTCAAAACTAGTTAGGTGGTCTTTGGTCGGACACCTGAAGGACAAGCCTTATATAGCAGTGTACATGCTATTTTCCACTATTAGCTTCGGTGTCATGAGCTTAGCGCAACGTAAATGCCTCTTTATGTGAAGTTGTATCTCCTATAAATGTCGCATACGTTTTGATAAACTTGGGGTCCACATTGATAATATTTGAACTAAAGCTATGAATTCACCAACTTTATGTTGACGTGTTAAGCATGTTTTTCTCAGATGCTTAGCTTGGATGATGTTGCATGATTTATGTGAAGTCTATTGACCGAATCGGTTTACCGAAATTTATCTAAGTCTTTAAATAGCGTTGTTGAACTCATTTAAGCTTCCGCATTTATACTTTTGAAACGATTGTTTTTATCGATGTAAAACCTTATTAATTATTTTTAACTTATGCAACGGTGTTTATTTTTAAACGTACCCTTAGAGGTCGTTCTTTATGCTTTGTACTTGAGATATTCATGAATGTCACACCCTCGGACGCTTATTCGGACGAGACCTTATTTGGGGGTGTGACACACGTCACCCCCACCGTCATTAACATTAATCACACTAGTGAAACACGGTCAAACTTTTCCCCAAGGACATGTTGTCGGGGAAACCTTGGCAGGAAACACCCCGCCAAAATTTTTGACACCGTATTTGGTCCACGTTTTGGTCAAACATGGCCAGACTTTTCCTCAGCGACATGTCGTCGGGGAAAGTATGGGCCACGTCACCCCCACAATCGGGACCGCTAATTACATTAGCTAATGACGGTCAACTATGGTCAAACTTTCCCTCAAGGACTTGTCGTCGGGGATAATGGGGCGGGAAAACTCACCGCCAAATTTATTGATACCAAAATTGGTCAAACTTTGACCTAACATTCCCGGTGAAATGTCATCGGGGAAACGTTTCATCAAGACCAAAAAGTCTAGCACAATATACGCCACGTCTGACGAGGTTTTGTCGTTTAACGTGGTTTCCCCGACAACAACTGTCGCCGGGGAAAAACTCGTCGCCCGTCTTTCTTTTTCTTGTAGTGAGTGCCATGGTTAAACATAAAAAGCTTGATGTTTATTATTAGTTGATTTCATAAACAAAGTAATGGTCTGTTTGGTTTGTAGATGGGTTTATGATCAGGGCCGATCCTGAGATTTTTGATGCCCTGGGTGAAGTGGTTAAAAAATGCCCCGACTAAATGATGTAAACGAATAACTAACGGGGTTTGGTTTTTATATAAGTTCGAAATTAACCAAAAACCTCAAAGAGAACTAGATAAAATAAGCATTTTCATTGAAATAAAGATAATAAATGAATCAAACGTGACACTTGTTCTTTTTTCTTCTTTTTGGAACGTAAAAGATTTAGTGTTCGTCTTATATTTATCAATCCCGAATAAAATTTTATGTATTTTTTATATAATTTAAGATGATCATACATACAAATGCATAAATTATACATTTAGAAGATTATCAACACAATATATTTTCGTAACGTTATCTCGATTACCCCTAGTAAACTTTGTTTTTCATGTTTTTATTTTGGGTAGTTTCATAACAAGTATGTACTTTATATTTTAAATCAATTAAAAAAATTAATGAATGAAAATGATATTTGATTGCTAAAAAACGCATTTAATTGAGATTTTATAGACAGTGTATTTTCGAAATAAGTAGTCATTTTAAGATTAAGAGAGCCTAAATTAAAATACTTAGGCGCCGTTTAGTTGGTGAATTTTTTTTCTATTTTTCAGTTTCTAATTTCTTAGAGAAGGGAATTGTTTTTTTTCTTTAGAGAAGAGTTGAGATTTTAAAAATCCGTTTAGCTGGAGTTATATTTTTTCTCTTTTATTGAGAAGAATTGAGAATGATAAACGGGCTTTCAACTTTTTCTTAAAAATGTTAAAAAAAGTGAAAACGAGAATTATATTTTTTTGAAAAATGTTTAAAAAAATACGCCTAAACGGATTTTTAATATTTTTCTTTCCACATGAAAAATTTTCTGAAAAAATAAGATATTTTCGCCAACTAAACGGCTCCTAACTTACTCAATTGATCGATAACGTTTTTAAAAATAAAATAGTACGCTACTACATACTTTATATCTAAATTCTGTTTTCAAAAAGTAGAAAATGAAAATTCTTTTCTAAAGGAAAAAGTAATAAGTAAAGAATATGAAAAATAATTGGGTTAAAAATATTAATTACAACTCACCCATTTACCACCCACGTGACTACCCGAGTATGGCTCATAACTACACGACAAAAACTTTTTGTTTTGTTTCTCTCTCATGATTTTTTCGTCTTCCCCAAATGAAATAGACAACTGCTATTCTTCATTCTCATTTAGCTTGAATCTTGTCCTATTTATAATTTTTCTCATATATACAAATCAGGAAAAAATAATGCGCCTTGTTTGTATGATGTCCTGGGCCGTTTATGATTAGGATTAGGATTTGAATTTAATGTAGGATTTGAATTTTGATTTGAGAAAGAAAAGAGAAAATAATATTAAAATATAAATAAAACATTATTTATATTAACGGTAAAAAAATTAATAAAAAATAAATGAGAGGTGAAAAAAATATATGAGCTCACATGTGTTATAAAATCTCTTAAACCCCTCTACTTTACACCATCTCTTAATATTTTACCTATAACCCAACTTAAAATACAACCAAACAACTAATTTTGGGTTTCTAACCCAAAACCCATAATAACCCCTCAAACCATATGGCCCCTAAGTTTAGCCGAATGTTTTAAGATCATGATGCATAACTTTTGGAACCTGATGCATTTATATAAAAATAGAGTTTTAACAAAATTAATATTACAAGATAAAAATTTGATAGGTGTCTCACAACTCACCCCGCTAAAATTTTCGACACCGTATTTAGTCCATGTTTTGGTCAAACATGGCCAGACTTTTCCTCGGCGACATGTCGTCGAGGAAAGTATGGGCCACGTCACCCCCACAATCGTTACCACTAATTACATTAGCTAATGACGGTCAACTAGGTCAAACTTTCCCTCAAGGACTGGTCGTCGGGGATAATGGGGTGGGAAAACTCACCGCCAAGTTTATTGATACCAAAATTGGTCAAACTTTGACCAAACATTCCCGGCGACATGTCATCGGGGAAACGTTTCATCAAGACAAAAAAGTCTAATACAATATGCGTCACGTCGGATGAGGTTTTGTCGTTTAGCGTGGTTTCCTCAACAACAATTGTCGCCGAGGAAAAACTCGTCGCCCGTCTTCCTTTTTCTTGTAGTGAGTGCCATGGTTAAACATAAAAAAGCTTGATGTTTATTATTAGTTGATTTCATAAACAAAGTAAGTTTAGCTGCATGCTTTAAGATTATAATGCATAACTTTTGTGTGTAGGAGTATTTGTAAAAATATATTGTAGGAGGAAGAAATAGAACACTTAAATTTGATAGGTGTCTCACAACTCTCCGGAAACCACTGTGCTTCCGTCACTAGCTCTAAACTATAAGAACCAGATAATAACTATAAGTAGGCCATACCGTGTGATTCTAAATGAAAACAAAGAAATGCTAAATGACAACTTAAGCCTCCATACTTGAAACTTGAAACTGTGGAAATATACAAATACTCATTACAACATGCCAAAAGAGGATGCTTTAGAGCAATATTTAAAGTAAGAATGATATTGCAAGTCTTGAAGTCCCTAGCAATCTAGTAGTCCTTTTGGTCAACATCAATCTCTCGCAATACATTTTCTTTTTTAATTATCGTTTATCAATATAATAATATGCATGTTTTTTGGCCTTGGTATTTTACTTATATCAAATTCAAAGATAGTATGAAGGTTTTTAATTGAAAATGTATCAACTTTTAAATCTTGATGGTTTATGAGTTGCGTGTTAAAAATAGTCACAAATTTTTTTTTATAATTTTTTTATATGCTCTTGTAACTTTCTTAATTTTTTAATTGTTACAAGTTAATATTTACATCCGATTTCTATTGGCGATCTGACCCCCAATATACCCTTAAGTCACTAGAATCTACTTCCCCTCTTGATCGCTAACCAATTATGAATCCTATTATTGATCATTGATTATCACTTGTGAATATCCATTGATATTTACCAGGGTTTTTTAATCGGCGTATCTTGAGTGCATTAGGATTTCTTTTGAATTTTAGGTTTTTTAATTTTGTCTTTTTCGCTTGTAGTGTTATTAATTCAAGTGCAAATCGCATAAAAATGTACTCAATTTAAGTTCAATTTCAATTAAAGGCACTAGTCTTTTTTTTTCTCAATTTAAGGTATCGATCTTTTTTTTTTTGTAATGTTGGACAATTAACAGGTTTGCAAGTTAAATTTTTAACGATCGTTTATTTTATTATTGCATCGTTAGTCCTTTATATTTTCTACTTATTTTTTTATTACCTTATACACGTTTTTATTTTCTACTTATTTTTAAAACTTATACACGTTTTTATACACACATTTTTTACACGTTTTTACACACATTTGTATACACGTTTTTATATACACATTTTTATACACACATTTTTTACACGTTTTTATACACACATTTTTATACACATATTTTTTACATGTTTTTATACACACATTTTTTACACGTTTTTATAAACACATTTTTATACACTTTTTTATACACACGTTTTTATACATGTTTTTATACACGTTTTTATACACATTTTTACACGTTTTTATACACGTTTTTATACACACGTTTTTATGCACATTTTTATACACGTTTTTATACATACATTTCTATACACATTTTTCTACATACTTTTATCCATGATTTTATACATATATTTTTATACACGTTTTTAAAGACACATTTTTATGCACTTTTTTAAAAAACGTGGATAAAATTGTGTGTAAAAATGTGTATAAAAATATGTGTATAAAAACGTGTATAAAAATGTGTATAAAAACGTGTATAAAAATGTGTGTATAAAAACGTGTATAAAAATGTGTATAAAAAAGTGCTTAAAAATATGTGTATAAAAACGTGCATAAAACGTGTGTACAAAAACGTATATAAAAATGTGTATATAAAAACGTGCATAAAAATGTGTGGATAAAAACGTGTATAAAAACGTGTGTATAAAAACGTGTAAAAAATATGTGTATAAAAACGTGTAAAAAATGTGTATAAAAATGTGTAAAAAATGTGTATAAAAATGTATATAAAAATGTGTATAAAAACGTGTGCATAAAAATGTGTATATAAAAACGTGTATACAAATGTGTATAAAAACGTGTAAAAATGTGTGTATAAAAACGTGCATAAAACGTGTGTACAAAAACGTATATAAGGTAATAAAAAAATTAGTAGAAAATATAAATGACTAACGATGCAATAATAAAATAAACGGTCGTTAAAAATGTAACTTGCAAACCTGTTAATTGTCTAACATTGCAACAACAAAAAAAGATCGATACTTTAAATTGAGAGAAAAAAAGACTAGTACCTTTAATTGAAATTGAACATAAGATGGGTACATTTTTATGCAATTTGCCCTTAATTCAATCATTGGGTTATGGCCGATGTTTCTTCGTTCAAATTAGAACCAAAAAGGTGGACGTGGGTTTTTGGCAAAAAAAGATAAGCATCATGCTAAACCAATCGATAATCCGTCTATATAGGATGTGGAGAGAATTGCTTCGTCTTTTTTTTGTTACGGATTTTCCTGATTCATTGGATGAAAGGGGCTATGGAAAGAATGACAACCATACGGTCTTATTGTAGATGCGTTTATTACTAATAAGCTCTCAAAACTTAGAAGGCGTTTTAGATTCGTTAGGTTTTTGGGGGTTCGTAATCAAGAATATTTGCTAAAACTCTTTCTAACATTTGGATTAGGAGTTGTCATATTTTTGTTTTCGGTGCGTAGATTCCAAATATTTATCTATAGACTAAAACAATTATTGTACTAATGAGGTCCCGGGGAATAAACATGTTCATCGACCTACTATGAGTACTAATGCCCCTACAAAGCTCCCTGTCAAGCAATCATATGCCTCAATGGCCCCTACAAAGCTCCCTGTCAAGCAATCATATGCCTCAATGACTCATGGTGATGTTATCTCAAAAGGTATTCAGCTTAATAGGGAGAATGCAAATTGTATCCAATTGAGCGACAATGACCTTATTAAAGTGGAGTATACAACTTTTGTGGTATTAGTTAAGGTGAAGGAGATTGATTCGATTAACAACATGTTCTGTATATGTAGAAATGAAGGTTTTTATGAAGTCAAGATACACTCTGTCGGGGGTTTATTGGTTTGGATCCAATTCAATAACGTAAAATCTTATGAGGCATTCAAATCAAATAAGTCTTTGAAGAAAATATAGTCAGCCATTAAGACTATTTCACCTTCATTGAAAGTAGATGAAAGGATTGTTTAGGTTGAGATTAATGGTCTTCCGTTGTGTGCATGGAGATCCAATGCCTTCAAAAAAGTGGCAAGTTTGTTCGGTAAATTCAGGTTCTTTGATTCGGAAGTAGACGATTGTATGAGCATGGGTAGGGTGTGTATTGCTACACAAAAACACTCTTTTATTTCTGAAACTAAATGTGGTCATTCATGGTGAGACTTTCGAGCTTCACGTTAAATAAATTGGAACTTGAAGTATCCATATCACATACGATTTAGCTTATAATAATTCTGGTGATAAATGTGGTGTAGAGAAATGTGGATTGTTTAATGATGAAGATGATCTAATCGAAGATATAGATGACTTTACTCAGCATTTTGGAGAAGAGAAATAACCATTGAATGTTCCTAATGATGTTAAGCATGTGGAAAATAGGGTTGAACAGTGGGTAGTAAACCCCTTGGATTTGATAAAGTTATCTAGGTAACAACGAGGGTACTTCCTTCTCTATGGAATCTAATAATGATGGTAAACATGATGACGTTGAGAATAAAGATGTTGATTCGGATGCTACCATCCCTCCTGGTTTTGAAACCTTTTTCAAGGTCGATAAACATGGTTCCCGGTCGTCAAGAACGGGTAAGTGTTCTACTTCTTTTGGAAATTACAAGAGGAAAGATATGAAAGGTTTTTCATTTATTGATGAAATGAATAGGATGATTGAAGTGGGTGGGGCGTTAGGTTATAACATAAAAGGAAGTATACGATCATTAAGGCGTATGATTAATAGAGAGGGTGTGTCGATGTTGGGTAAGATGAGAATCCCTATCCGATTAAAGGAAGCGGGTTTGGATCCAGGTGTAAATTTGTTTTGTTATTCGTGCCTTTTTTGTTCTCCAGCTTGTTCTCTATTTTGTTCTCCGAAATCCCAGTCGAGTTCTTGTTGTCTTTTGTTCTCCATATTGTTCTCCAGTTTGCTCTCCATTTTGTACTCCAAAACCGTCATGAAGGAGTACGATTAATGGGATAGGTGTGTTGATAGTGGATAAATGAATATTTTATCGATTAATATATGTGGTTCTAGGAAGCGTAGGAAGCGGGTTTGGATTAAGGAGTTATGCTTTAAACATAATATTCATATTCTTGGTGTGGATGAGACGAGGATGACTAAATTGGAGTTATTACAATTAAAATCCATGTGAGGTAACTTAAAGTTTGATTATGTTTGTAGCATGGCGAGAGGTAGATCAGGGGGTTTGGTTTCTATGTGGGATCCTGGTGTCTTTACTAAAACCAGAATTTGGTATGGCGATAATTACATTATTGTGGAAGGTAAGCGGACGATCTCGGTTGACGTTTATTACCTTATAAATGTTTATGGCCCGCAACAACAACCGGAGAAGGCAAACATGTGGGCGTTATTACGTTCATTTATCCAAAACCATGCGGGAAAGATTATTCTCTTTGGGGATTTGAATGAAGTTAGGAATGAAACGGAGAGATCCAGTTCTTCTTTTTCTAGTGGGGACGCGACGATATTTAACTCCTTTATTCATGACGTTTGTTTAATCGACCTTCCAATGGGAGGTAGAATGTTTACGTAGATGAATAAGGTCGGTTCTAAGTTGAGCAAGATTGATCGTTTCTTGATTTCAGACGGTGTCCTTCAAGCCCACTCGGATATGCACGTGACTGCTCTTGATAGATTGTGGTCGGATCGTAATCTCATTCTCTTGCATTGTAAGAAGAGTGACTTTGGTCTGATCCCTTTAAAAAATTTCATTCTTAGTTTATGTGAATCGACTTTGATGATGTTGTCACAGAGGCTTGGTCGAATCCGTCGGTTGAGGAAGAAGGTTCATAAAGTCTCTTAATGATAAATTAATAGGCCTCAAAATTCAGCTTAAACTTTGGTATTCCCGTCAAGGCTGTCAAGATCGCGATCCCACCTGTGATCGTTTTTGTCTTTGCAAGATCGAGATCGTAAGATCGGATCGAGATCGTAAGATCCTACCAATTTATCATGTTCTGTAAGCAACGGATAAACGAGTCAAACTATTTTTATTTCTACTCATCATCAAATATAAATTTATATAATATCCTCTTGAAAATGTCAAAGTTCAAATTTAAAATACCAAAGTAAAAGTAAAACACAAAAAAGTCAAGTTTCAATCGTCACATTCACGATTTAGCGGAATAAAATTACATAACATGCGTAATAAACGTCTCAAAAAAAAGTACTTCACTAGTATCACTACAATTAAGCTATCTGAATTAAAACTTAAAGGTTAATAGTTAAAAGTTAAAACTATGAAAAGGTAAAAGAAAAAACAACAATTACCTGTAAGAAATTTTTTGCTTAAGGTAACTAGAACATGAGAAGAAGAACCCTAATTTGTTTCATGTAATTTCAATTTGGGGAAAGTAGATAATTAGGTTTATTGATTAGAAAATCTAGGAATGAAACGTCAATACTTGTTACTGAGATCAGCGGACTCGTATTGTTCTTTTTTGGGCCTAAAAAAAGTAATGGGCTAGTCAATAAGTTAGTAACTTGGTAATTTGGTAAACTCGTATCGACACGCGATCCTATGATCTTACGCGCGAGTTTACGATCCTACTTGCGATCCTACCTCTGATGCGATCCTACACCGATCCTACACGATTTTATCAGGTGGACACGTAAGATCGTACGATCTTACGTGTAAACTCGCGAGTTTGACAACCTTGATTCCCGTACTAAAGAAGCTGAATATAGTAGAAAGAAAAGCATTATGTCGTCGTTAAGAAGTTTAGAAGAAAATATTGATGCGGGTTGTACTAACGGTGAATATAGAGTGATCTGTGTTAATAGGTTGCAAGAGCTTGATGGCCTTGAGAAGCTAGAGTGTATGGATCTGGTTCAAAAGGCGTTGTTGAGGGGCAACATTGACTAAGATCTTCTTTATGTTTTAACGATGACAAATAAACTTTCGCAACACTTATGTTGGTGCAACATTGACTAGGATCTCCTTTATGTTTTAATGATGACAAATAAACATTCGAAAAACATAAAATAACAAACGGTAGCTTAAATCCGCAAAACCGGATTTCAAAATATGGCGTGTTGGGCATGCGTCAGCGCGTGGCCAGCGCGCCACACGCGAAATCCGTTTTGCGGATTTTACACTTGTCGGCTTTCCTCTTACCCGACACATAAGGAAACTTTAATAAAGGCATGTACATGATATTTGAGCATTTGGGAACACTCCAAATGAGGTTTAGACTTAGAGATGAGCAAAAATGAATCCTCCCATTTTTCCATAAAACGCCAACTGAAATATTTTATCAAACGCCTCTAGCCAAGGCCGAAACATCTTTCTTAACCTAGTATGATCATACGTTCAACATACCAACAAATGAAAGTAATCATTTGACCTTGATCTGGATCTACGATGATCTTAATCATATAACGGCCATTACTTCCGTTTTGGTCTAACCAAGTCAAAGGTCACTTTGCGTAAACGCATCCTTTCCTGCTATAGGATATGCTTTACTTACGATGCAAATCACTTAGCTTGTTTGCATCTAGATGACTAGTGATAAAATCCAATGTTGATTATCTTGGATTAAAGTCTAAAAGACTAATTGAGTTTGTGGTATTTAGAAGTTAATCATACTTTGACTTTTCTTACTTCCTTACATATAAATGTTTTTATAAACTCATTCCTCACATGTACACATCCTCACTTCTTCTATACACTCCTATAATTCATTCTATCTAATCACTTGTTAACCCTTCTTACCTAACAAGTGATTTCACTCTTCAACATACACTCCAAGCATCTTCTTCCTTAAACCATTCCATAATCACAATGCCGACTCTTTTCTCTCTTATTGGCAATGTGATTATTAACCCAAATCAATCAATTGATCTCTCCTAAACACCATCAACTCCATACTTACCTTCCTAAACACCTTTCAAGCCTAAACACCCTTCTTCGCATAAACCTTCTCCAAATAAACCTCAACAATGCCAACTCACATTCCTTACACAATGTACCTCTCTTGTACTTATTGTACCTTTATGTCTCCTACATTCCCAACCAATATCTTTTATATCTTTTCAAAACATTCTTCACCACATACTTACTATTCACCTTCTTCTTCATACAATTTAAATTACACACACACACTCTTCTTCATCTCAACACTTGATCAAGGCATGTCAACAATCTAACTTCCCACACTCTTCACTTCTCAACCCTTGGATTGTTTCTCAAACAAACACAACTAACACACTTTTACCTCTACTTTTGATCAAGCCATCTCATCAATCCAAACTCCCTCATTCTAATCTCAACCCTTGGATTGATGTCTCATCTTAAACAAACACACTTACCCTCACAAACATTCTCTTCTCACTGACATAACAAACACACACTCTTCTCTACCCTTGATCTTGCCAAATCACCCATCCTACACACCTCTCTTATTCACATCCTCACCATTCATTTTGAATTAGCTTGAGAGGCTCTTTTCCATCACATCATGTCACATCATCACAACTCATTGCCAACTCATCCTCTCTTATTCAACATGTGTGTTAATAGATTTGAAATTCAAATTTCAAATCCTTCCCCTCTTTCTCACTAAGTAAAGAATATTCTATTGGTTCCTAACTAACCCTTTCTATCTTTAGTTGGATCACAACTAGGCTAGTTACACATTTGAGGAATACCCAAAATGCCCCTTTCGATAATTCTTTTCTATCTTCACTTTATCAAATAAGCAAAACGCTTTTAATACTTCACAAATATTTTATCAAATGGCTATTTGAGTTGGTTGACCTTGAGCATAAGAATGATTGAAAGGTTATAGCGTGAAGTACAATTGGTGGTTTAAAAAGAACGGGTATTTAAAACGCCAAAGTCCTGAAGAAAAACAACTTCAGCGCGTGGGCAGCGCGCCAGACTCAAATTGTTTTTTTAACAATTTGTGTCTTTGGCTTAAAAATACCCCCTCTTGGCCTTTGTATTCCTCACCTCTTGCAAACAATATTTCCTCTCTTTTCTCTTCTTCAATCCTCTATGTCTAACATCAAGTGTTCTAATCTTCTCATCTATCATTCTATTGAAGTGAACACATCTCCACAAGAGAGCGACACAAGTAATCCATACTTGTGTATTTTGTCGAGGGTCCTCTTTCTTATACCCTTTCTATTAGAATTGAGTCTCTAGGCTAGGTTAGGTATTTGATTCTTAAATCAAACTATCTTTCATTATCGAGTTGTAAGGGAAGTATTGTATCCGTGGGATCAAGCCTAGATCATTGAGGATCTAGTTGGGGTTTGATAAGCTTCCAAGGGGAAGGCTTTCTAGAGTTATAGGTTAAGTCGAATCACGGGTTCTTAGTGGTGGATTTCAAGGGCGGAATACCGGTAGTAACTCTTCTGTGTGAGCGCCGAGCTTTGTTAAAAGTCGCTGGAGTTAAATTGTAATACGGTTTGTAGTCCACCATAAGGATTATACTAGGAATTGTATCGGTGTCCCCAGTTCGTGGTTTCGCAAAACGGGACGTACGGTAGGACTAAACCCCCCTTTCCGAACCAGTATATTCGTGTGTTCTTTTCTCTCTTCTTTTCCCTCTATCTACTTATTGTTCTCATTGAAAAGTAGATTAGTACACATTCGGCTTTCTTGCGAGGAATTGAAGATTTTAAAATTCAAGAGTCAAGAAATAAACTTGTATTACCCCCCCCCCCTCTACAGTTCTATAATTGGTATCAGGCGTTAAAACCTTCTTGAGAAGTCGTTTTAAGTTGAAAACTTCTTTTTCAAAAAAATTCGAAATCCTAACTTCGATTTTGAAAAAGTAGAGTAAGGATCCATGGCTCAAGAGAACTATGTTGAGAGGTTTTCTATGCAAAGACCATCTTTGCTAGAACCTAATGACTTTTGCTTTTGGAAAGCCCGCTTTGAGACTTACGTTAAGTCCAAAGACATTGACTTATGGCAAGTCATCCAAAACGGCGATTTCTACTTCGAAGTTGAAGACGAAGAAACAAAGTTGATGAAAGAAACGCTGTATGAACTTCTCAAGGATATCGAGAAGAAACAACTTGGCAAGAATGAAGAAGCCAAGATGACTATCTACAATGCTCTACCCCGCAAAGAGTACGAGCGAGTCTTTATGTGTAAAACCGCCAAGGAGGTTTGGCATACACTCATCATCACTCACCAAGGCAATTCAAGAATACGAGATTGATCTTTTCACTCAAGAATATGAGAAGTTATCAATCTCTAATGAAGAAACTATTGATAGCGGAGAGCCAAGGTGACAGCCATTGAAGAAGCCAAAGATTTGGCCACACTTCCTCGTGATGAGCTAATTGGCAACCTTAAGGTTTATGAAATGGTCTTGGATAACGATGGCGTAGCTTCCAAGATTACAACACAAGAAAAGGTCAAGTCATTAGCTCTTAAAGCTTAAGTCACTAGGGAACAAACTAGTGATGATAGTGATAGTCAAGGAGAAAGTGATGAAGACGTAGATGAAGAAGAAGCCAAAGTGTTCAACTTTTTGGCTAGGAACTTCCGTAAGTTCTTCTGCAAAGCTAACCGGTTCGGACGCGGCAATCGATTTGGTAATGGTGCCAATAAGTTTAGAAAAGGCTGCGGTAATAGCTTTGGAAAGAGAGGTGGTTAAAGCTCAAAGCCAAAGGGAGCATGCTACAATTGCGGAATAGAAGGTCAGTTTGCTAGTGAGTGTAGAAAGCCAAAGGAGAACAAGGCTTTTATCAGAGGAGCATGGAGCGATAGTGAAGATGGTGATGGACAACTAAATGACGAAACATGTCTCATGGTTATCGACTCTCAAGAGGTAGTATCCACACCATCTAGTTCTAACATTTATTTAGATATTATTAATTTGTAAAAGGAGAATGAAGAACTCCTAAAGTTTAACAAAGATTTTACTAAAACTTTTAAAAGGAAAACGTGCTCTCGAAGATAAAAATTAAAAACTCTCGAGTAAAATCAATGATCTTTAAATTAAAGTAAAGAAACCTGCAAATAATAAAGAGGTGATTGAACCTGGCAAAACATGTGATGTACTTACTAAAGAGATTGACTCTTTAAAATGCAATGTTTCTAAACTTCAAGATAAAGCATTAAGTTTTTCAAAATTCAAAGAAAGTAGCATTGCATTGGACGATATGCTAAGTCATCAAAAATTGTCCCAATATAAGGAAGGTCTTGGATTTTTTTAAAATGATAAAACCACTTCCGCAAGTCCAAACAAACCAATAGTGTTTATAAAAGAGAGTCAAATCAGAAACTCTTCAAAAGGCTTTGTTAAACCTGTAGTACCTCAAACTCACTTTGCAAACACTCGAGGTTCCGAAGCACCCATTACAAGAGTGGAAACAACATATCACTCGAACTCACGTAATGGACTTGGATACACACGACCTCGAGTTGACCTTAGACCTCTTTTACCCACACCACATATGAGACCTTCAAACTCATATGCACGAAGACCTTATTTTCAAAACAATCGTTCTTTCCAAAGATGAAATTTTCACATAAACCAAAGGTCTTCGCATTATCAACCTAGCACCTTCCAAAGGAGGGAACACTCCTACCCAAATCAAAGGCTAAAAACACCTTGGAGCGTTGGACCAAAGTTTTAAAACTCCCATGATTTTCTCAATAATCCTTGGTCGGCGTTCTCAAGCTATGACCAACATAAACTATGTGCTTTTCTACAAGACCCAAGAATGGTTGACTTGGGCACCATATTTGCTAACCACAATGGACCCAAGAAAAAATAGGCACCACCACCGTGAATTCATATTTGCATGTAGGTTTTTCTTAAATGCGATCTACTACCGGACGATTGGATTGTGGATAGTGGTTGCACTAAGCACATGACTGGGAATAGAAGATTGTTTACTTCGTACAAGGCGTGTGATGGTAGACATGTCTGTTAGCCTTAATTTTATTAAGTCGAACAAGAATATTTTCGGTCATAAGTCATTATTAGTCTTAGTTTGTAATAGGATAGTCGGGTTTAACGGGCTTGAATTATAATCTAATATTGTCCATGTTTTTGGCACTTAGCCCGCTTTAAGCCAAGCCGGCCTAAGTAAGCAAGCCCATACACCACTAATGTGAGACCCCCAAAATGCGGAATATATTCGGGTCATGGGTCAAGGGGGTACCACGTCATCATACAAGACTCTAGGATTACAAGTCACAACAAAACATGAAAAGTCATACATTACGGTGCTTGACAAAATATCAGAGTTATACGCGGGCCCACAATTTAAAGTACCATACATGACATAAGTTTAAACACGACTGACAACGACAAAGTTTTTAAGTCACATGACTTGACCAACAAGCACCATTTTTAAAACAACACAAGAACGCCCATCCGCTTGATATCCATCGAGCTTCCAACCTTCAAAGTTAAGCATTATTACCTGAGATTAAACATGAGAAAACGTCAACAAAAGTTGAGTGAATAACATAGGTTTAAATAAATATCATAGGAACAGGAACACAAGTATATAGTAGTTTCATGGGGGAAAAATCAAGTATTATTGCACTAAGTACATGACACTGAAACCTTAACTCATGAGCCCCTAATGTAAGGTATTCTGCAACTACCTCAAGTATCTCAAATGTAAATGCGTCACAGGCTATACAAACCATAATCATGACGGACGGGGATAGTCAGTCCCGATGGATCCACCCATAACATTCGCGCTCACTAACGTGATTTAACAGTTCATGATTTCCGGGGCAAACAACTAGCAGAAAGGGACTTAGGCAATAATAATTTCAGGTAGCATACAGTTTGATAAAAATCAATGCTTGTGTTCCAATCATGTAATCTCACCCCGCAATTTAAAACAAGTATCAATGGAAAAAGGGGGCTATGTACTCACCGTTAGCAAAGAGATGAAAATGATCAAAGAAAATCAAGAAGAAGCTCGCAGCACCACAACTCAATGACCTAAATAGGAAAAACATGTGTGTCACTATGACGCCATCATGAAATACTCAACTCATGAATGAAAATATATATGTAATTATCATGATAAATATGTTGGAGTTTACAACTCTATGTTTATGTCAAAATGAAACTCAACATGAAAGGAAAATAAAATAAAATATTATTTTCATACATACTTCAAGAAATCTTGCAAAAATCTGCTTTTATAAAAGTTACGGATCATGGTATGTGCAAAGGCTTGCAAGTCGCGCACAAACTAAACCAACACTTAACTTTCATCACTTGGACCCCTACCTACTGTATTACAAAGGTAATAAGTCTCAACCCATGATTAATGTATCATTACCCAACTTATCGACTCTATTTTAAACTCTTTTTCACCCAAAAGTTATGAATAAAACCAAAATTCTAGAATACCTTGCCTTGATCGAGTCATAACTCAAAATGTACAAAGGCTACAGGTGGGAGGTTTTTACCATTTGAAAGCTCTACTCTCTACCTATCCAAAAAGTCCAGCCACACCTTTTAAACTTTTACCAATCAACGGGAAATCAAATTTTAGTAACCGACTACAATTTGGACTTTTGAAACGTTAATTTGGCATTTGCCGTTTTAATCATAACTAATTATCCATAATAGCTTTTAATGTGATTCCAAAGAGAGGAGTTCTATTTTAACTTAGCCTACTGGGAGGAATTATAAAATTACCCATTTTCACCTTTTAACCCAAGACTTTTTACACGTTTTTGACCATATGTCCGGTTTTGACCCATTTTAGTAAAACGGCCGCCATTTACTCATCCGGACACTTCCATTGAGCATCCAACTCACCACATACACTATACATCAGTGGGCATCTATTTTTAAGGAGAAATGGACCTGTAGAGTTTAAAAAATTTGGGCATGACCTGTCCTAATTCAGCACTAATTTCCATGTGTTTTCTAAGCCTAAATCATTACCAATTCGCTCTAAATCAAACACCAAGCCTCTACAAAGCCACAAACTCATACCATGATCATATGACATCAAAAATTCAGTAGGTTCATCATAAAAATATCAATTTTATTTACAAAAATTAAGACTCAAATAAACTACAATCAATGTATATACATGAAATGAGAAAATTAAATCAAGAAAGGGGGTCTAAAAGTGTACCAATCAAGAAGCAAAATTAGGAACCAAGATTAAAACCCAAAACCCCTATGGGTTTGAGCTTGGCCGCGGCTAGAGGTCCCAAAAACACCCAACAAATATTTTTTTTTGTAAAAGTCCAAACCTCACACTTTCAATCACCTCCTAGCTTATGATTAACCCCATTAAAGCTTCTTAAACATTCAAAAATCTTCAAAAATCCTTAAAATTTAAAAGTCTTGCATGTAGTGATTGGTTTATATCATTGGAATGAGGATAATACAAGGATTATAATGGTGTAATTTGTTTATTGATTTGGTGAGTGAATAAATTTTGATGAGGGTGTTGGTGTGAGGGGGGTGCTCGGCAAAAGGAGAGGGAGAGGGAGAGTGGGTTGTATTTTTTTTTGTTTTGAAATTGTGTGAAAAGAATATGGTATAAATGGTTAAGTAAAAAAAATTGTGGGTAACTTTAGTTGTAAAAGAAAATGTTGTTGTTGTTGGTCACATGGAGCCGGCCCAAGGAGAAAAAAAAAGAGAACCATGGCAAATTTTTATGTAACTTGTATTTACTTGAAGTTTTACAAAATTAATTTAGCTCCTAGCCCGACACTTTAGGTAAAAACGTAAATTAAGTCTAAAATGACGAAACTCACGAAAACATGGTAAAACATGAAAAATGAAATAAAATCTCATTCGGGATAATTTTGTGGACACGTGGCTTCCTTGATCAAAAGAAATGGATAAATGAAATCGAGACGGTGAAAAATGACAATATTTACTGTCATGGCAAGTAAAAATAATATAAAACTATTATTTTATGAAACGAGCAATAAATCTGAATAAAATATTACCTTCAGAAAATACGAGTTCTCACAAATAGAGCCTCAGGTAGAGCATATGGTGGCTCTTGATACTACAGACGCGGTGGTAATAGATTCTTAACCGTAATAGACCAACGCCTCAAATGATGGTAATGCCATGTCGCACGATCAAGCTCTCTCCAAGCATCTCTAGTACGGTTCTCACTGCAGTCTAACATCATCCTCAGTCGTTTGTTCTCTGCACGCACGTCATCATTCTCAATCTGTCGATCCCAGCGATGAAGTGCATCCAGATCACTCCTAATGTGACTCAGAGTGGGATCCTCGAGGTCATGACCAACATCGGCAGAAGATGATGATGATCCTATCCAAACCTGAGTGTCAGTGAAGAGTCTCTTAAGTGGTGTTAGTCTGCCAGTACCGACGGTAACAGCCTCAGGTTCAGGATTAGCAAGAACAGGAGGTGGTGGTATAGGTGCAACTTCAGCCTCGGCCTCAGCCTCAACCTCAGCCTCAGCCTCCTCAAACTTAATCTCAGACTCGGAGTCAGATGCAAGTGGCGGAGGGTAAAGTGGGTCCGCCCCCTGATAAGGAAGTATCCACTCTGGGCCGTCCCATTCTTCATCAGCATCCATCTCTTCCTCTTATTCTTCCATTTCCGGATCTTCTTCCGGATCTTCCTCCTCTTCCTCTATTTCTGGGTCTTCCTCTTCAACCCAACCGTTCATGTTGTCTGGTGCTACCTCTGCAGCTGGCGCGAACTCGTTATGGTTAGGGGGTAGGTTGGCCATGATGATCTGCAAATTGCATAAAATAAATAAGGATTACTATATAAATAATAATTTATATGAGAATGCGAATGCATGACGATGCTTCAGGAATATGCATGATGATCGATAAATAATATGAATATACACAATAATATTTGTTACATATAAAAATTTTATTTTTGAAATCTAAATAAACAATTCTTGATGCTTCGCGGATAAGCATATCAATCGATATATATACATATCAATTACATATGATAATATTTATTATATGAATATTCAATAGTAATGCACCCAAAATGTGCATAAATACTCAAATGGAAAAGCTACGATCATGAATAACACAAGGGCTTCGAGGAGTCTTAGCGCGCATAAAAAGGGTTATAGTTTAGGTAAAAAAAAATTTGACCTAGTTCTTTATAACCTGTAGCTCTTGATACCAATCTCTCCTCCAAATTTCACGCAGCGGAATATACAACATTGAGTGTTAATTCATAGTTCAATTGCACAAGGATATAGAAAACGACTCGAAAAGAGGCGTTTAAAAACATTGTTCCATTTAAAGAAGTTTCAGAGTAATTAAACACTTGTCCCACATGATCGTTACCAAATTCATAACATAAGTTTTCCAAAACATGGAAGATTAGTTTAATAAAATGGAACAAATTACAAGTTCTTTAAAACTTTAGCGCAGACTCCTCGTACACATCATCCATCACCCTTGGTTACCTGAGATAAAACATGCTTAAAAAGTCAACAAAAATGTTGAGTGAATCCATAGAGTTTGTAAGAGATAAAAGGAACACAAGTTTTGTTCATCGTGTGACTTGTTGTACGGACAAGCCATTAATCAAGTTTCTATTGCAATGAGCTCATGACACCGAGCCTTAATGTTAACACATATCTTGTATGTAAATCATGTTGCCCCATAACTAGGTATTATTGCCTTATACTTAAATTCTAAATACAAATTGTCCGTTGACTGGGTGCTCGAAAGGATTCGATTCATACCCCCGGACAGGGCTGTCAAACCTAATAGATCTATTTATTTGTACTAGCGCTCGCCCATTATAGGCAATTAACAGTTCATGATGTGGGGTCTTTTGGCAATAGCAACTCATGCAATTAATATCATATTCGGGTCTAGCATATCATAAAGTTTCTTGTGTTCAGTTTATAAAACAAGCATGTATCTCCCTCGCGTGGTTTATAAATACAGTTTAAAAGTTGAAAGGCGAGGCTATGAACTCACCGTAAGAATAATTAAATCAGAAGTATTATGAGTCTCGAACGAGCGGGAAGTACTCCTAGGCACCTCCTAAAATACATGACGCGACTTAGTACGTAGAAAGTAACAATACGTAAAAATTAAACATGTGATCATGAGATGTATTTTCTAGATAAGCATGGCATTCCACTAGAACTTCCCCAAGTCCTTTTTAACCCCAAATTGACTTGTGACCTGGTCTTATAGGCAAATGAACATCTACTAAGTTTCGGCTTCTAACTTTTATTTTATCACGGTGTACTATACGGTGAATGGAAATCGGTCGAAAACACATAAAATTTTCGATGAAATTTCTACGGTTGAGTCCTACATAGGATAGGTAGGTGTGACCCTTTGAACCTTCCCTTGTGAGATACACTTAGCCTCCTAAATCTGAGTAGACGCGATGCCCTTGAACTCAGCCTCTGATTACATACACGACAATACACACTCACACACGAATCTCTTTGACCTTATCAAGTCCTCATAGTCGTGCCCGTTATGATCATGAACACTAGCCGGGTTCTGTAAGAGCTCTTAGGAATTGTGCCCCCTAAAATTCCCTTTGAAGTGACCCTACTTCTCTCTCACATAGGTAATTTCATAGTGAATCATTAAAAACATATGTTTGCAGCCTCAATTCCCTTTGAAGTCACCTCTGAATCTTTAGCTTCTTCGTTAATAATTTCAGAGGTTAGACTTTCTTCAACATTTTCCTCAGCCGCCTTTATAGCCTCAATAGTTTCAGCTTCTTGTAATTGGGAAACATGAATTGGCTCGGGTGTGGGGTCCACCGCTCCATCTTTGACCAAACCATCGGCACATTTCCCATCAGTCTCGGTCAACTCAAGCTTTTCAGTAACTTCAAGGTCGTTTAACACCACATTAGTACCTACAGATATACCAAACTCCCATAAGAGGACTTGAACTACATGTTTAAGATTTACATGAATCAATCTAATATAGCTATAAGAGTGTTTGGCATTGCGTTTTGGAAATGTTATTGTGATACGGAATAACCAAGATCACATAAGCTTTGTGACTTAAAAAGATACTACTACTTGCATAACTACTTTCAAAACGCAAAGTCAAACGGCTCTAAAATGTTCACATTTCAAAGACCTGGTAATTGTTAATGGTGGATTGGCGGTATTTAATGATAAATAGAAAACAAATGTAATACAAAAGCTACATAACTATAAGAATTATCAAGTAAAGACAATTGCTCACCACCATTTTCGCCATCGTTAAATGAATAAAACAAATGTTTGTCCAAAGTCTTTTTAGCCGATCCTCCTTGACTAGTTCCACTGTCTGAAGATTCAGTAACAACATCATCTGAAAAAAACTTGTCTTCAGATCTACTGATATTTGCAGTGAGCCCATCACTACCGCTCGTCTTCTTCTTGATTTTTGGACCTTAAGCACACAAATTTGAAAAATAGATGAAAAATAGATTACGGCCCATGTGTGTGATTAACATATTAACCCAAAATAAATTTTTGATGCACTAAGATCATTACCAATTTTATGGTTTTGCCAACAAAAAAAGTGAGTACAATGGCAAGACAGTAAGATCATTACCAATTCTAGGAGAAGATACCATTCTTGATGATCTTTTATTTTTTTTGAGAAGATATCATTCCATGTTAAACTTCACAGGCTTTTAAGGATGGTGGGTTTAAATCCACATGCAAACCCTAATAATAGTATAACAACTCAACACCCTACCATCATCTTCTCTCTTTTTTCTTAGTTTTCTTTCTTGTTCTTCTCACAAATCAATCTTCGATGGAGATCACACATACCAAAAGCTTCCTCTCATGTTTACTTTACTTCGTTCTTTTCATGAGCACCGATATTGTTAAATAGTATATGTTATATATATTTATGTTCAAAATGGAGATAATATGAATGAGATATCGTGTCTCAAAGTGGGACACGTAAAACACAAAATCTGGAAATCTATTTTAGGAATAGATTTAAACTTATCAAATAAGTTTGTACAGAATATTTTGTGTCATTAAAGATATGCAAATCTTTTTTTGTAAATAAAAGATTTGCTTAAGTTGGGTAGTTATTTATCTTGAAAAACAAGACAACGTTTTCACTATAAATAGAGGTATAGTCTAATTCGTTTTAGAAACAACTAAATATGCAGCTCCATAGAAACCAAGTTCCAGCAATCCTTTCGATCAGAAATGTACGACTGCTTCCGTGATGTTTCAGGCAAGTTTGTCAGTCCGGCAACAGCTTTGGACGTTGTACCCTGGAACAGACGGCGAATCTGTTTTAAGGGAATCGTGTTAAACACGAGCCTCGTTCCATGACCTTTTACTGCTTTTATTTACTTATCGTTATATAGTGTCTGTCTTCTGCTTCTACCCCTTTCATTATCAAAGAAGACTTCTCTAATGATCTTGATGGACAACATTTAACAAACGAAAGTAAGCCATATCATAACACATTGAGATGGCAAATTTTGAGGTTAAAGTGGGGGTACATGATCTCTATTGGGTAGATTTGTACGAATGTTTGGTTGAAACAAGAAATGGTTTGTGCGCAAAGAAGAACATGGGATCCCGGTATCACGTGGCTCAAGATATTAAAAGAACACCTTGAGGACAAGGTGTTTTTGCGTGGCGGAGTAATGATACGATCCTGGAAATATTACTTATGGCTATTAAAGAAATATGGTCCGTACAAAATACTTCGAAAGATTAATGATAATGCTTATGTGGTAGACTTGCCAAATACTATGAGTATTTCAAAGACGTTCAATGTGTCAGATATATATGAATTTCACTCTGAGGACGTGAATGAGGGCAAACACTTGAGGACGAGTTCTTCTAAAGAGAGAAGGAATGATGATGACAAGATTCAAGAGCTAGCGGAGGAATATATGATTTCCAAAAATAAGTAACCTTAAAGATGGAGAATTTTAATATTAATAATAAAATATGGTTTTCATATTTTGTTTATTGACTTTTATTTGATTTTCATATTTTTGTTATTCTAGATTTTTTTCCCAAGTTTAATTCTCCTATAAATATAGGGCTTGAGTTTATTGTTTAGTCATTCAACATTCAATTATTCAGTTATCAGTAAAATTTCAAGACTTTAAGTCTTTTATCCCTTTGTGATTCGTCTTAAACCCGAATTAGGGTTTTAGCACGCTTCCATTCTGTGTCAAGTTCATTATGTAAACTTCTTGTTTTGTATTATATAATGATCTTGATTCAACCATAACATTTATAACCTATACAATTTATTAGTGTAAACTTTTTGTTTTTTAATATTACTAGTTATAATATTCTGTGCACGCATTTGGTTTTAACATAAAAAGTTTATTTAGTATCTTTTGAGCTAAATTAATAATTATTATGTTGTATGTTATTTATAATTGTTTAAAATAAATGGGCTGAAAAGTTACTAAATAAACTTTTTATTTTGTAACTTTTGAGCTAAATTAATAACTATTGTAGCGAGTAACATACAAACCAGCGGTAGTCGTTACCATGACCACTAATTTTTTATCATTTAAAACCCACAACCAGACACTCCCAAAGTTTCTATTCCAATTGGCCCATTGTTCAAAAACTGCTATATGATTTACACTCGTCCAACGCTGTATAAGCCTAGTTTAGATGCTTCTTGGACTATCTTCGTAATGTAGTTAGGTATTTGTGCGTTACCTGTGTTCATTCATATGTACTCGTATGGTTTTTGAATCCAAGTCGATTTTTTTTCCTTCCCTATCCCCACATCGCTTGAAAAAGTAAAGATTGACCAAAAGAAACTGCCTTGCTATAAAAAGTTTGCTACTTCAATTCCCTTTTGGAACGTGCCTTAAGTCTACCCGTTTTTATTTGTGCGGTTTAAGCTGCTAAGGTCGGCCTAGGGCGAAATAACGTCGATGCTACAGCAGCAGGGGTGGATCTTGAAAAAGTTTAAAGGTGAAAGGAAAAGTTATGAGTGTTGGATCTGATCATCAACTCAATCTTAAATGAACACTACTATCTCATGCATGCATAATGTTTATATAACACTCCTAAATAGCCATCTTCATAATTAATTAATCATTGTGGGTATTTAGTTTAAATCGTTGTCTAGCTTGAACTACCACGCAATTATCTTTACAAATTAATATTCAACTATCGCACACATGACCTTCTAGGTTGCTAAGAAATTTTCTAATAGTATATTGTTGTTAACATGTAAGCCATAGACTAGCGGAAACCAGAAGGACTGAGAGGTAATGTTTCTGTTTACCCAGAAGGAGAAAAACGTATTTTTTTATAGGAATAACGACTCAAAATTGTTAATTCTAGAACCTTTGAACAACTGAAACGTGATTCCTTTAGGTTCCGTTATCAGTTTATTTTCCTGTTTTGATTCTTAGGTCAAGATCATGATCCAAGATTCCTTCTACAAAATGGAAAAGAAATGGTTATACATAAACAATTGAGAAAAAAACAAAGGATCATAGTATCATATGGAGTAACATACGAATCACCAACAAAGGTTAGCATTACCATTCGGTGCCCTCTAAAGCCCACAAGTTATGTATTCAACTTGTTTTATGTTTAAATACCACATCAGTCAAAGAGAAGAACTATTAATAGCTAATATACCATGGTGCATATGACCCAGTTACTAAGTGCTATTTTGATGATTCGTCATATTGCATGTTGGTAAGTACATATCATATATTATGCGTTTCAGTCTGGCGTCACCTTAATTGGTTACTTTTTAGCTTTTCGACAGTTTGCTTTTAATCGAACTAGAGACTTGATCCAAGGCATTTCAAGATCCAGTTCTCTTCTTGATGTTTTTAGCTATGCTTTTTAACTCATCATCTTGTATGCGTTTAAGTACAAGATTTTTACAAGCTCCACATTTTGAGTTTTTGTAAGAGGTTTTTTGAATAAATTGTCTTGCTTGATGTTAAATTTTAAACTATATTTACTATTTCATATAACCTCTCGACTTTTTGGGTTGTACATGTTTTTGGACAACAGATCATACTGATGTACATTTGTAGTGAGTAACATACAAACCAACGGTAATTGCATGACCGTTCTTTACCCTCAAAGACCCATAACTGAGCACTCCCAAAGTTTCTGTTCCTATTGGTCAATGGTTCAAAACTGCTATTTGAGTTATACTTGTCCATGGCTGCGCTCCTGTGTAAGAGGTTGATTTTGTAACTCGTTGTAAAGTCATTTGGTTGAGTACAATGGATCTAATAATCATCAAAGTGGGTTCTAAGGTATTCGTGCGTCAACTTTACTTTAATCTATTTGATTGAGCTAATGTATACTTGATCTTACGAGATTGATTTGGTAACTCGTATTAGTATGTGTGTCAATTGGCCTTCTTTTTTAACCGGCTGAACTAAAATACTTGTACAACCCAAAAAGTATATTGCGGTTAGCATGTATACTATAGACTACTGGAGACCAAATTGACTAACGAAATGCTGAGCATGTATACGGCGATAACAAATAACCATGTGAAGTCAAAACGTAATAGTTTTATAAGAACAACGACTCAAGTAATGCCGTGTTTGGATTCGTGTTTTCTTTAATCTATCACAATATATAAAGAGAACATGTTTTTTTTTGTATTTGTTAATTATAGGACCCCTTGAAGTCTTGAACAATTGAAACGGGAATCCTTTAGGTTCCGGTATCAATTTATTTTCCCGTTTTGATTCTCAGGTCAAGATCATGATCCAAGATTCCTTTTACATAATGGAAATAAATGGTTATAGATTAACAATTGAGAAGAAAAACATATGATCATGGTATCATACGAAGTAACTTACGAACCACTAACAAACAATATACCATTCCGTACCCTAAAAAACGCACAACCAACCCAAACAAGATGATCGTAAGTTTCTATCCTAATAATTGGTCCATTGTTAAGCTACCAAAACCGGTTGACCTGGCGGTTCAACTCGTTGGAAATTTTACACCGGTTGGAGTGTCCGGTTTAGCATGGGCTAGAAGTAGTGGAAGAAATGGCACCAACTCATATTTTAAGCCAAAAGGTGGTCGCCATTGTTTTTCCACAACGGTCAAAGAGAAGAAATTTTCATAAGTAATATACCATGGTGCATATGATAGAGCCAGTTTGATATACGTGCTATGTTGTTGATTATGACATGGTTTCATGTAATATATAATATAATAATACATGATACGCATCGCATAGTTGGGTACAATTTCTCAACTTTTTAATTTTTAATTTATGTTCAATTTTTTAATTTATGTTTATAGTCATCAATCGGTACAAGTTCTCAGGTATGCTTTAACTCATAATCTTGTAAGAGTGTGAGTATAAGATTTATCGTTTTCTACACAATGTTAGTTACATGTTCGAGATTTGTAGTTATTGGAACGCAACCCCTTTTAGTTTAATTTTTAGTCTCTTATCATATTTTGTTTTAACGACAAGTTAGTAGTTAGTGATTCGAGCGTACAGTGACATCCAATTGAGCAGTATGCAAGCCTCGAACCTTCTCCTCAGGGGATGAACCCCACTCCCGCTTCTATTTTAATTTCGACCTTGAAGGTCCATGGTGAAACTTGAACTTGAGACCTCCCCAAGGTCACCCTTGGTGGCCAACTGAGCTAGCCCAGTTGGTTAGTCTCTTATCGCATATTGATTGTAAGGTCAAGAACTCAAGATCATGAGTGTCAGATTCTTACTACAGATTAGTCTTTAAATTAAAGAACTAGGATACTAACAACTAACAAGCGTGAATGTGCATACATGTGCCACTAACTATGCCTAAATCCTAAACGAAAGAAACAAATATGAATACGAACAAGCACCGTTGCAAAAAAGGTCTACAAGGTCGATTATGGCCGCTTAGACGCTACAAGACCACTGACCTTGCCGATTTATATAAATGGATCAAACAAATAGGCCAACCGTAGTAAACGGCAATCAACGATGGTCAAGACAAAATCCTTTTAATCTTGCTAAAAGTACCTAAAACTCGTCGTAAACTTGTTTTGATAACTTATGGTAACTGCTTAAATCTATTACAAGTTATTATTTTTTTAAATCTTGCAAATAATACCTAAAACTCGTCGAAAATACACAAAACTTGCCAAAAATACCCAAATGTGGCAGAAATATCAATCCGATTAATCTCCGCCTAGACCGATTACAATCTACAAGGTGGTCGACCGCCTGGCTAACGATTCATGATTTTTACAACCTTGCAGACAAGTTTAATACTCGATATGTAAAAACAGAATAAAGGCTTCAAATTATACCCAGATCTTAAACCAAATAAACATATAGCAAGAAAAGCGTCTAGGCACACTAATTAAGAGAATCTACAGTATGCCTCATAAATATATATGTATAGTTAAGACCAATTTTCTACAAATCCCGGGCCGTAATAAGACATCATTCAGGTACACAGAGGACCCGAAAACAAGACCACTGGAGAAAACAACACAAATAAACCATTTTTCATGTTGTAGAACTACTCATACCAGCAAACATCTAAGGAATATGTTAACAAAAATGATGAACGTAAGTTTCTGGTGCAAATTAATTATTATCCTAATGGGTCTGTTGCTAAAAACTCTTATATATAACATGTGTCTAAACGCTGTGTAAGCCTGGCTTAGATGGATCTCGGACTTGTTGTGAAGTCATATATATCATTTGGTTGACTAAAACGGGTCAACTTATCCCAAAAAAGGTTATGATATGGTTTTCTTTTTTTTTTGAACGACAAAGATGGAATATATAGAAAAAAGAGTCTAGCAAGACGCTAGAGACTTAAAGTATAATAGAGTCAACAAAAAGAATTACATAACATCGAAAAATGGTAAAATCCTGAGACTTTAACTTCGAGGGAATCAAAAGGGATGAAAAAACTTTTGACACGAAGGCCGACGGATCGGTTTTCACTTCGGCAAAAGAAAAACCCCCCATCCCGGAGGCCGAGCCACCGGTTTTCACTCCAGGATGGATTTTGATGAAACCCCAAACAAGTCCCGAGAGAAGGATGAAAAGAAGGAAGATGAGGGGTATATATAAGAGTTATGTTAGAGATGAAGATAGAGATAGGTCAGAATTAGTTATAGTTGATGCTTTAAGGACGAAGCAAACGAGTGTAGTAAGTAGAGTTACATATGGTTTTCATGGTACCTTTGTTAGTTCCTAGAATTTAGCTAATCAATATTGATATGTGTCTATATTGCCTTACTTCATGGTACCTTAAAATCTTAAATTGTATACGTATATATACTTGTGAAAACATTTACTTCCACAGCAAAACCAAAGAAGAGATGTGAAAACCCTTATAACTTACCTTGAACACCATATATATGTATCTAGCGAAGGAAACATACAACAATGACAATCTTGAGGCAGCTTGAATATGTATAACACTCAAAATTAGTGTAGTTCATAAGTGTAGACGATATTTAATATTAAATAGGGTATGCATACTTTTTTATCACTATATAAACTGCTCTATGCTTTATTGTGTCTAAACTACCGTTTTTTAGTTTTGTGTCATTTTTGTCATAGCGTCAACAAATAAGAGTGCAATGACTTAAGGAATCATAGATAATACTTGATTGGGGTAACAAAGTTCTTGTGTAGAACGTTTGCCACGTTTATTCTGTAAAACTAGTTTTATGATTAAATCCCACATCGCTCAGTGCGAAAAACTTTTAATACCATGGTGCATATGATTTAACTTGTTTTATCACTATATAAACTGGTAAGTTGAAAATGTATCGATACATGTTCGCAACTTTTTAGCTTTTCAAGATCCGAGGATTTTAGGCTAGTCACTAAAGGCTTTGGCTTTACTCAAAAAAGACATGTTCCAATGTTTTTCAAGTTTTGAGAGTTTCTCTTCTTGGTGCATTTAGCTATGCGTACAAGATTTTACAGCTTCTTTGGTGATGATTTACAACTCATAAAAGCTCCACATTTCGAGTTTTTGAAGATAGATAGTTTCTCTTCCGAACATACCCATGGTGTTGATAACTTGATACATTGTCTTGTTTGGTGTTAAACATAAGATATTTACAAGGTCATGTAATATTTAGACTTTTGGGGTTGTACATGTTTTTGAAAATGTATCATACTACTGTACATTTGTAGCGAGTAACATACAAACCTATAACAAAACACTCTCAAAGTTTCTACTCCGTTCGGACCATGGTTCAAAACTGCTATATGAGTTACATTTTTTCAACGTTGTGTAAGCGTAGTTTAGATGGTTCTTAGAGTTGTCGTAAAGTCAATTAGTTGACTACAATGGTTCAAATTATCATCAAAATTGTCAGGTCAACTTTACTTGAAAGTATTTGCTAGTGGATATATGAACACACGAGATTAGTTTAGTTTCTGGTCTTAGTTATGTGTCTAAAAGGGTATATGCACAAAATGGAAGCAATTTGGTTATCTCAAATTGGTATATAAAGGTCTGTTGAGTAACTATTTTCTACAGAATGGAAAAGAAATATGGTTATGTATAGATTAACAATTGGGAAGAAAAACATAGTATCATGCAGAGTAACCTACGAACCACCAACAAACGTTGCCATTACTATTCCGTACCCTGAACCAACCCAAACAAGATGATAGTAAGTTTCTATCCTATTTGGTCCATTGCTCATAGAATAAAATGTTTGTCCCACATCGGCTGGGGGAGAATAATGGACTCAGTAGAGGATTCTATAAAGTTGGCAAGGTGCAATGTAGTTACTATAGCTCAAGGACTTGCTTTTATGTGCTTATAGTTTTAAATGTTATGTGTGTTATAGGTCCTTTTATATTAAATTACAAATGGTCCTTTGACACAAATAACATTTATAAACTATACAATTCTCAAGTTAAGCTTTGATGTCCAACATTGTTTAGATACTAAGGCTGTATTAAGTGGCGGTGATTATTTTGTGCAAATAGGGCGGCTGCACAGGGCTTCCAAAATTAAGGAGTCTCATAATCTTAACATTTATAATTTATGTTTGTGTATTTATGCAATATATCTGAATGCATTTTCTTTAAAATCTTCATTAATTAAATATAATATAGTCTTGCCACAATAAATAAACATCATTAAGGAGCTTATTATAACAAATTGTTATTGGTGAACACATTTTATGTATGTAGGTATTTAAGAATTATGTTAATCATTAACACTACGAGTACGCAGTGGATATGGATCATGTTTGGTTCATATAGTTAACACACAATAAATAAACAAAAAGGTAAACAAGAAAACTAACCTTTGAAGTCAACAACAATTAAAACTTAGTGGATAAGTTTCCACCTCTACGAGAACTCACACAAACACGTCAACAAGCACGCCCGGATGATAGTCCAACTTCACGTGTATCCCAAACAACCTTTGTATACTAAGCACTCCTGAATAAAGTCCCAAAACCACTTTTGAATTGAGTACCGAAAATCCGAAGGTGAGGCCTAAGGTTTCACCGAATTCGGTTTTCACCAAAAATGAGCAGGAACAACCGAAAACCAAAAACCACGAGACCTAGATCAAATCAAATAGTTGTTACGCCTTGACACCTTGTAAACCGAAGTTATGGACCTGCTGTAAGATCATCGAATTACACTTGTAGAAACCTTTTAAAGGTCTATCGAAATTCAGCAGTGGCTAAGAGAAGGAACCGAAAATCAAGAACCCTAATATATGTTTTGATATTCGGCTTAAAAGAAAATAGAGAGATGTGAATCTGATTTGGGAGCTCTGTGTTTTTATTGTACCGTGGAATGAGCAAGGGGGTGAGGGTTTATAAAGCCCTCAAACCCTACTTGTGATAAGACTAAAAAACTAAAGTTTTAGCCTTATCACAAAACCTCCAATCTTTATCACAACTCCTTCTCCTTATCTCTATATACATCGAACTTAGACACCCTCCTAGAACCTTCTTTATGTGGCCGGCTACACCAAGACAACACATGGTTCTTGTCTAGTCGATGTTTGGTCCAAATGGTTTACTTAGAAAGCTTCGTGAAGTAACAAACGCACTCTATGTGTTTAACGTGTGTGCCCCCAATAGGCTCACATATTTCTAGTTGTATATTGCGTATCCAAATACCATAATCCAACAGCTCCCACTTGGGAGTTGGAGTAGCGGACTGCCCATATAGTAACGACGGAAACGTCTAGCAACACTCATATTCATTTTTAAAACTTAAATATCTGAGATCAAGTTTCATAAACATTCTCAGTGACATGGTTATTTTATCTCTTGCTATAATCATCCTTTTGTTCAAATACCGTTAAACCATGGATATCGATCCTAACTCATTCCATATAGTTTAATCATTTAGATTCTCGTTATAGAACATAATTCAGATATACCAAATGTAATCAAGAATCATCTTGTATTACCCTATGAGTTCGGCCAAACAATTATCTGATTAATTTTGGAGAGGCGCCAAGGTATTTTTTCTAACATATCAAGTTAGAGGAGAAAACAAATTCTTTCTTGAATAAAGTGTTGTGAATGCTGCCTTCACATCACTTTCCAATAATAGACTTTTTTATAACTACATTTTCAGGACATGTTCCATTTTGATTAGAATTAAAAGTGATATCCACACATCAACCAAAACTTGTTTGTTTTCTCAAGTCTAAGGATGACTTAAAACTAAACCATTTTCAAAATTTTACTTATGGACAACTGGATCCATAAAGTTAATTTTCGAAGCGTTGGGGTGTCTAATACACATCCCTTGTGAGTAACATATGAGTTTGGTTGTGGAAAACTCATCCATTATATTCAAAGGATATAAACCCAACACTCACCATTTGCCTTATGTAAACATACTCTCACTACTGTTAACGACAATGGACATATTTAGAATAATAAATCATTCCAAGGATTAAATATTGCAAATATAGGATAAACAATTATTTTATGAATGAAAACAAATACCAAGTATCATTATTCATCAGAAAATAAAATTGTCTTACAAATCTTATTATCCAAATAACTAATCATCACAGACTTGCATGAAACTATTAGCTGGAAGCATTCCCATTATTCATTAGATGTTCTGATGCTTTGGGAAAGGCTAATTGTCTTTAGTAAAAGGATCATCTATGTTGTCATCATTGTCGTGTACTTTTTTCTATACTTTATGTCACCAAATTCAATAACTTCACGAAGGTAATGAACTTTGGCACGAAAATGACTAGCACCTTTAATGATTCCAGATTCTTTGGCTATAGCAATTGCTCCAGTATTGTCACAATACATGTTTATAGGTTCTTTAATTGTGGGAACCATACCAAGCCCAAAAATGAATTTTATAACCCAAACAGCTTCCTTAAAAGCATCATAAGCAGCAACATACCCAGCTTCTGCAGATGAAATAGCGAAAATGCTTTGCTTGGCACTCTTCCAATCAACAACACCTCCATTTAAAATGAACACATATCCAGTCTGACACTTGAGGTCATCAGCATCTGTTAGATATCCAACATCAGTGTAGCAAGAAACTTTGAGCTCTCAAGTTTTAAATCACCTCCTGTCGTAAACTTAGAAACATGTCCTTTAGTATTCCTTGAGATCTTCTTATTGTTCTTAACAGTAGTAAGCGAAAATGCTTTATCTTCCAATTCAACAACACCTCAATTTATTGAAATTGTTTGAACGCAAGCTACGAAGGCTTAAATAGTATCAACATTTGAGATAAAGATCTAAATCATAACAATACGTCCCAAAATATAAATGACTCCAAAATCTATATGAATGACACCCAAAAGACTATCCCAATGTATCTTGTGCACGCTTTGCCATCATGGACCTCGAGATAAAACATGCTTAAAACGTCAACATAAGTGGGTGAATTCATTGGTTGATTTAAAGGAAATGTGGGACCATAGATTGCATGTGTATGATAATGCAATATATGCAAACATCACAAATGTAATTATGTTTCCATAAGCTCATGACACCGAAGCTCGACATGTTTGATTGCATATATATATTGCCACAGGCCGTGATGATGTTTTAACCCATACTATTTGAATCCGACTGGTTTTACATCCGTTGGTTACTTCTATGACACAAGGGTGTCATGCTACTCACCATGATGGGGATCTCAACCCCAATAGATCTTATTTATTTCACTTTCGCGCTCACACAAAGTAATAGACAGTTCATGATATGGGCTCAATCAATGTGTTTATCGCTCTTAGGCAAAACACGTAATCATGGTAAAATATACACTTACGTCCAATTTGTTAACAACAAAGCATGTTTTCTCACCCTAAAAAAGTTGTAAATCAGTGATATAGTAAAACATGGGGCTAGGAAATCACTTTTAGTAATGATCATGTAGAAGCAAAGCTACAGTGGCACAAAATAACGATGCAAAAATGACCTTATCGCAAACTAGGTATAAAAATAAATAATACATATTCACTAAAGAAAAATAATAATATAAATACTTGCAATCTTGTCCCTAGTGTGTGCTTGAGTTATAATTGAATTAAATGACATTTGAAAATAATTCCTCATTTTAAAATAGTCAACTTTATCGGGTCAACGTGGTCAAACCGCAAGTATATAATCTGTGACTTCGGACATTTAAGAAACTAGTTTTTGTACTTAACTTTAAATTATTGTTTGGGGGCGGCCTTGGTGTGGTTCCCTAAGTACGTAAATTAATTAGATGAAACGTTGACGTTTACTTTTTGAGTTAAACTTATATTTTACTAAGTTTTTTAACATGAGTCGTCTTAGAGTTTTATGACTAGTTTATGGGTTCGTTAATTGACGATATGGGAAATTAAAAATCATGATGAAATCTCATGGGTGTCATACTATATTCGTAAGTAAGCTTCGTCTCAAAACGTCATTTAGGTTGTTAAAAATGAGGCTAAACAGCGTGGGTTTGCGAGGCAGGTCTTCCGTGACTTCAAGGCAGTCTTCCAGACTTATAAAATAAAAGGGGCCTTATTTTTCAGCACGTGCTGATTGCGTGGACAGTATTTTGGTCTTAATTTGTGACCTTGCTACTCGATCTTAAGGTAAGGTAAAAGTACCCTTGAAAACTAGGTCGTGTCGTTTATAATTTACCTTTTATAAGGTTTGGGGGCAGAGGTCGTTATGTGTGTCGAAACAAGGCTTAAAGTAAGGGGTGTCGAACTGTCTGTCAGCAGTATTAACTGCGTGACAACAGTACTAACTTTGGGTCCTTACATCTTTTTATTTTCTAGACGAATTTTAGTAATTTCAGGGGCAAAATGATCACGACCCGTCCTATTTTTGGAAGTAATTAAGTCGTTCCTATATGCTTCATGTTTTGGGGGTCGAGCAACGTGCCTAAAGTTAACATAGTGGCTGCGTTTTACAAGTACATAATATGCGATTTCTTCCTTGCTAGCTAATGGGTCTAAACTACACACGACGGAGTTTATCTAACTTACCACCCTAACTTAGTTATGGTCTATATCCTCTTTTAGTTACTTGCCCAAATTTTATAAGGGTTTAAGGTTGTTCGACTGTTAACAGAAAGAATACAAAAGATGCGACTTTCATTCTTTATAGCTTTAAGGACTTAAATTTCTCAAGCACAAGACACCTAAGCAACAAGAATGCATTTCAACGAATGACAAAAATTTATAAATGTGAGACTCACAATTATTCGGCTGAGTGGAAAGGTCTAACCAAACGAAAACCCTAACTCGTGTTTTAAAACCCTTCGTGACACAACCCACTTCCAAAGTTAAACCCCTCTACTATAAGTTATCCCTTCTGACCAACTTATGAACACCAACGATCACTCCTTTCTGCTTGTTTATTCGTCGACCCAAAAGAAGAGAAGCCAAGAGACGAATTTGGTATTAGGGTTTCTAGAGTTTTTAGGGTTTAATGGAGAAAAGGAAAGGTGAGGATTGTGTGTGTGTAGGCCGAATTCAGTGAACAAGAGGAAAGACCATGTGAAAATTGTGATTTGAGTTGCTGTGTGGATTTGTGATAATCTCAACCTTGTCCCAAGTTCTTCTTATAGACACAAGAGTATACATGCATAGTGTTTCCTTTTGTAGTCACATTCTTTTGTTAAGCCTTTCATGACAAGGTATTTCTTGAATTTAGCATAGTCAATGTACAGGAATTAAAAGGTAGAAACTGTTTGGGATGTGTTGGCAAAACCAATGAAAGTAGCAGCTATATATCACAAGTATGCGTGGGTTAGAGAGAAAAGGGAATTGGGCTTTTATTCGTTGGGTAATAGGGTTAATTTAGGAATAGATTGTGTATATCTGATAAAGTTAAAGCATGGGATTTACTTGTATATCTTTATCTTAGGTTGAGCTCTTACTTATTTAGCACATGCACAATGCCATACACGAATTTCTTTCTAGGCTCCACGAAGGTTTATTGATTCCTATGTTAGTTTTATTGCACTACTACACAAACAGGCAAATGCAACGAAAATTTGCAACGGTAATGTTCCGTTGGAAATTTACAACCGTTTTCCAACGGATTACCAACAACACTGCAACGGAAAACAAAACGGTTGCAACCCCGTTGCAAGAAACAAAGTAATTTATATTACATTTTTTTATAATCATCCCGTTGCATTTTCGTTGTAAATTTACAACGTAATTGCAACGGAATATTAAAATTAAATATAAAAGAAATTATTTTTAGCTACCGTTGCAATTTTCGAAAATTTGTAACGGATTTACAACGAAAAATTAAAATAAAATGTAGAAGAAATTATTTGTGATTTCCATAGCAAATCCTTTGCAATTATTTGAAAATTTGCAACGAATTTGCAACTGGATGATAAAATTATATATATATTAAAAATGTATGTTTCATTTCTGTTCCAAATGTGTTGCGAATTTTCACCATTTTGCAAAGAGTTACCTGTCGATTGCAACGACATAAAAAACAGTTACAAATCCATTAAAAACCAAACTGATTTTCTTTTAGTTTCACTTATTATGTTGCAGATTTTTTAAGTTTGCAACAATTTGTATATGAAATGTAAAACGATTCATTAAGCTAAGGCTAAGCGTTATAGACCGCGGACCTGACCGAACCGACAAACCGGACTGAACCGGACCGGACCGAATGTATTTTGATCCGGTCTTCGGTCCACCATTTTAATAATTTTCGGTCCTTGGTCCGGTCCGGTTCGGTCTTACGTAAAATCGAACATTATGCTTTGTTGGACCGACCATACCGACGAACCGTACCGACCCAGACACTGACCGAACATTTTGTTCTGGTCCTCGGTCTGGTGTTTTGGGCCAAATCTTTTTTTGGTCCGGTTTGATTGTGCTCGGTCCGGTCTAGTTTTCGGACCGTGCTCAGGCCTATATTAAGTATGTGAGTTTAGTGGTATGTTTTCTTTCCCATTAATCTTGTAAAAACTGATTCGCTGATAGTACGTATATAAAATAACTCAAATGCAAATCTCAACCAAATCCCCTTAACCAAGGGAAAAGGTCAAAATCTACACAAAGAGGTAAAATATATATGAATGAATCAATGATAAAAAGATTCCGGAAGAGATATTCCCGGGTCGTATGTCCCAACGAGGCTGCAATTGAAATTTATCCTGGTTTGATGAGAAATTGAATGATGGAAACACTGATATAATTTAAAACTAAATTAATTAAATAAAACTTAATTTAATCTACGGGAAACAAGTATAGGAAATGGGGATCTTAAATACTACGGGAAACAAAATTAGTTATAGAGAAATCCTAAAATTAAATCTAAATTAAATACGGGGAACAGAATAAGGTATCGGGAACCCTAAATACTAAAAATTTAGAAAATAAATGCTAAATTAAATTAAAAATCAAAATTAAATCCTAATTAACTTAAGTTGAAAAATAAGAAAACTAAATAAAAATCGGAGGTCGTTTGGAATGTAAAACGAAAAGAAAACGTAAAACTTACCCGGTAAAAACAGGGGTCTAAAACTGAAATTTAAGAAAAATAATGCCTATACGAATTTTTATATTTTTCCTGAGACACTAAATGACAAAAGGAAATTTTATTAAAAAAGAAAAATATTTTTTATAAATTTTTGGATTTTTTATAAATTTTTTAAAGATTAAAAACTAATAAAAACTAGAAAAAGAAAATGACAAAAAATAAAAGTTATAAAAATTCTGAAAAAATAAAATAAAATAAAGAAAAAGTTAACAATTCTAAAAATATAAAAATGCCCAAATTTTACTGATTAAATTAAAAGTAATTAAACTAATTAAATTTAAACCTAATTTAATTAATTAATAAACCTAAAACTAACTGCTGTTAACTACTAGGGACTAACAGTGAAAGGACTCAAGGACTAACAGGGTAACAGGCTAACTAACCACAGGGACTAACAATGTTAACTAGAAAAGAGAAAGTTACACAAACAGTCCCTGAGAAGGACCCCGATTGCAAGGTGGGTCCAAAGTGCTTATTAGCAAAAAGCTAAAGAAGCAAACTTGTTCAGGGGCTTAAGGGAACATTTTTCATAAAAGGAGTATAAGCTGAAAGGCTCACAATAAGCCAGAAAAGTGAGCTTATGGGCTGACAGTGGCTTATCTCGACTAATTTTCATAAACGTTTTATAAAATTTATTTAAAACGTTTATTATTTATTTGTATATTACTGATAATCTTTGTCCGTAAAATGATCTTTTACTCGAATATTTGCGTCTTTAACAAACGTTACTGAATAAAATGATAACTAATTTATTAAATATTTTTATTTAATAAAAAGTGTTAATTAAAATATTAATTTAATTATTTTCTCTGTCGTATGGGGCCGTTGTTCTTGATTCTAAAATCTTGCGAGGGTATTTTTGTCATCTTCTGCTTGTTTCTAGGTCTCGGGCAAAACTAAAAAGTTGCCTGGAATGTCGTTTTGCATCAAATTGCTTTAGAGTCCGAGTTGTGAAAACGTGATTTAGCGGGTCGTTTTTTGATAAGTCAGCTTAGGAATAACATATATCCTTTTCGTTTTCAAGTCAAATAAGTTAAAAATACCTGCCACATAAGAGAGTAATAATAAATATGATTTATTACTTTAAATATGTTCTGAAAAATTACCGGTTTATGCGTAATCCACTTTATGTGACAATAAAAGACCAAAAGTCAAAAAGTCAAGTCAGACCCAAAAAGTCAAAGGGTAAAATAGTCATTTAAAAATTCGAAAATTGCCGGATGTTACATTACGTAGAAAAACGGTTGGTAGAAATAGTAACCGTTTAGTTGTGTTAGGTGATCTGCTATCTTATATGAATTTTGCTTTACAATTTTTGTGTTGTTTTGGTTTGTGTTTTCATTACACACGATATTGATAATGTGATTTTTATGTTGTTGGTATAAGCAGGAATAATGATTATCCTGTGAGGTGTGCCTTTCAAAAAAAATGTTTGCCTGACTATGATCATTTGGTCATGTGGCGAGGTGTGGTTATGGCTGCGCAAAAAACTGGATGGCAGAAACTCAACTGTTTTTTTTGCAACCGCCACGCGATAAACCGATAGGTTTTGATTTGTGTTGTGGTTTTGCATTTTTTAAAATGTAACTTGGATGCGGTTGTTGGTTAGTTACGCATAGAACCGAAAGGCAGAAACTATAACCGTTTCTTGCAGCCAGCGCAACAAACCGATGTTAGTTTATGGTTTATTTAAATGTCGCTTCAAATATTTGTATGATGATTGTTTTTTTGTGGTCCATTGATTGAGGTATAAACTACCTCTTTACGATGCTAAGTAGATCTGATTTGAATTATGTGTGGTTGTGTTTGATTGTCATTGTCTGTGCGTTGTTTGGTTTATATTTTTTTGCGTTGGGTAGAACGGGTGTGAATAATGCTTGCGTAGCTATCATCATTTGGTCATCTAGTGAGTCGTGGTTTTGGCTATGTAGGAAACTGGATGGTAGAAACTGCAACCGTTTTTTATAGCCAACACAATAAACCGATGGGTCTTGATTTATGTCGTAGTTTTGCAAATTTTTACATGTAATTTGAATGCGATTGTTGCTTGGTTACGCAGTAAACCGGTTAGCAGAATCTATAATCGTCTAGTTGTGTTAGGTAATATGTTATCTTATTTGGAAGAAACTGCAACCGAGACTCCGACATTGTCTCTTCGGCAACCTTGGATATAGGGGAGTCAAATGGGTTGACCTAAGGTTTATGGTGATGATCTTAAGAGAATTTGGTGTGAATTCTCCAAGAATCAAAGTGATAAGTGTTAAGGTTATGGAAATGGATGGTATATGATCTAAATATGGTGTAGAACTTTTGGAAATATGTGTTTTAGTGGTGGTGGCATGGCGGTTTAGAGGGGTGTTTGGATCATTGGATCCTAAGGATCCTGACCACTCCTTCCTCCTCTCCAAAGGCTATAGAGATTGTGTGTGTAAGATAGAAGTTTGTGTGTGTGATGTGTGTGATATGAGAGGTAAAAGGGGCTTTATATAGGCTTTTTCGGGGCCAAAGTGTGCCCCACTTGCATAAAAGTGCGCAGCACTTTGTGAGTTAATGCACTTAGCATTGAATTGCATTGAATTCTCTTAAATTTCAGTTCTGATGGAAAAGTGCGTCGCACATATTTCAAAGTGCGCCGCACTTTGGGTCGTTTTAGCAGATGGCCTTTTCGAAAGTTGTAGATAATTAAATTCTCTTTCCGTGGCCGCTTGAATCAACTAAAACGGAGTTCGTATGACCGAGTTATGGCCAAAACATTTAACAAGTATCGGGAGATCATGAACTTTAGTTATTTCTTCGTTTAAGCTTCAATTCTTCGTGTATTCTTCTGTTTTCTTTCACAACACGTACCTAGAACATATAATAGAAAATATACTTGATTAAGTATCGAAAGTTCACGATAAATGATCAAATATATACAAATAACGCCGCCGAAAACATGTATAATTTATGCGTTATCAGAACCTGTAGTTACACACCAATTCCTACTGCATAACTACCGTAGTACATAGCAGGTTGAGCAACTTGAGCATGAAAACGCAAATCAAGTTGTCTGGCTACTTTATAAAAATATAATTAGATTGTCTATTTTTAAAATGATGGTTTGGTTAGTCATACAGGTCCGTAAGAAAAATGTGCAGTAGATAGTATTGTACATTTGCTCCATTCTCATACATTCCTTCTCAAATTTAATAGTTTTTATTAATCCAGTCAGGAAATTATACCTGAAGTAAAAGTGCATTGTTAACTATATTGAGGTTTTATTTAAAGATAATAAACATCTAGAAGGATTTAGGAGCTGTAAATAGATGCTAGTTATTGTGGCGGTTATTTCCACCCAATTAGCTTAAAATTGCCTAAATTAGATTGTATTACATGTCTAACCGGTAGAAACCATTAAAGCGTTATAGAATGGCAAATGTCTATATAGTTATATTCTCCTAAACAACGTTACTAATATAAATTTTATAATCTTATTATATAGAATACTAGCAATCTATAACACCAAATAACCATAAAGAATTCTAGAGAGAGAAAGTGGATGGGAGGAAGGTTCTAGTGAGAGAAAGTAACAAAGAAAGAAAGATTAGATTATGTGTGAAAAATGAACCCACCAACACCCTCTCCATGTGTGGAGAGGGTATTTATACATCAAGCAATAACCAGCCATAGGCTTAAGTAATGGGTTTTCCATGTGTCTTTGGCCCGGTTAGCTTACTAACATTACATTTGATTAATCTACGAGCTACGACTATCTATATTGGAAGTGACCGATACTTTATGTATTCCTAACAATCTCCCCCTAAGGGAGGTCACTCCAATTTACAAAAATTAGAACCTAGCACACTATGCTTTGACTTTAGTCTTGAGCTCGTAGTCTTTAACTTCAATCTTTAACTTGTGAATTGATGTAGTGATCTTTGACTTTAGGCTTTGGCTTGTATCTTTGACTTGACATGAATGTGATCTTGAACTCCTTGAGATCATCAACCAAGCATAATCTCTTTTCGCCATCTTGTAATCTTTGCCATCTTGTGTACTTGTGAGTTTTGGGCCAACATGCTCATACTGTTCTTGATGTTGAAAGCGTGTGTAACCATCTTTCTTGATATTCTTTAACTTTAATACTTCATCACTTTATGGAGGACGTACGGTATCAACTTAATACTTTGTCGCTTCAAGAAAGATGTACTGTATCAGAGTAGCGGAAGTCTTGAAACATGTACTTAAGCTTTCATGATGTCTTTATATCTGTTGGTCGAGTATGAGCATGTGATAAACAACATATATGGACGAAAGTGGCTTTGTTACTTCGTCGAATATGGTTGTAACAACCACGGTTCCCCGTTGTTTAGTATAAATACTGCTTGTAATCAGGTAGAATTCCAAAAAATCTCCTTGACAGGGTTTCGCAGTTGTACTAGCCGTTCTTATTATCGGAGCGTCTCAAAGCAGACACCACGGTAAGAGTGAACCGGTAAGTTACTATCTTCCTGATTAAGCCGTCAATTCGTGTTCAGCTTTCCTATGTCCAAATACCCTTGTGAGGCTTCCCATGGACATAAGATTGAAAATTGATTTAGAAAATCAGTCGGTGTGTCAAATTGCAAACGGTTTTTATGACACACCAACAGTTTTATCTTTTTTAAATTTCATTCATCAATTCATAAGCCGGGCCGAATCGGTATCCAGTATCACAAGCTCGATCCGCATAGGATCTCACAAGTCACCTACCAAGAGCTTGTTTGATGTTGGCTCAAGCAAGATTTCCATCTTCACTGTGAATACTTAAGTATCACTCGGATGTTCTGGCAAAATCACAAGGATAATGCGTAGGACTCTTAATATATATTTCTTGTTTTTCACATTGTGTGAATTAGCAAGCATAATTTTGATAAGTGTCCTAATGAGATTTATGGATGATCTCATTTGGCTCTAGACTCAATAGTGCACTTTGGTTTTAGTGATCAGAGGCTGGAGCAGACTGCCACCTTTTCAATACCAACTAACTCGGAGTGAGAAAGTTGATAGAAATGTGTGTAATCTCCGTGAGAAATGAAACAGAAATCTTTTGAGAGATTCTGAGTAGCTAGGGAGGGTTTTGCATTGCATCACTGGGTCCATGATGTCAGTCTTCAATGTCAGCAATCATCTTTGTGATTCTAGACAGCGGATGTATTGACCTGGTTTCTGCCTAAGTGTAAGGTTGGCTTCTTTCTTTTCACCCTTTATCTTAACTTTTCTTTTTAATAATCTTCAACCCCTTCAGCGCTTACCGAGATTTCATAACTAGTACCTTGTTGGGTTTGTTCCGGTACTATCTCCATCTCAGTAGGCACGTTTCTCTTAATCTCACTTTTACTCCTTTTTTACATCATGCCTAAAGACTTCTACACTACCTAGTGAAATGTACCTGGGTAGATCCCTCCAGTTCTGGCTGGATCGTGGGAACGTATACCTATACCTAACCACATTATAACTCCAAATAATTAAATACATGGTCAGTCTTTTGGTATCATCCTCAGCCTTAAAACCATTTGTACTGCTCCCCCTCAACATGTGCATTGATATTCAAAAATGTTTAGCACGATGAAGCGAGAAAGACACGCTTGCAACTTGAGTCGTTTAAATTCACACATGAAGTCATATATTTTTATCACATTTTTCTCTCTATCAAATATTGGCAAAATCCCTTGATATTTTGGATATCACTTGATTCAAATATTAATGCTTTCAGGGAAAAAATGTACAATTATTAACAAGTCGATTATTGGAACATTTTAATGCTCCCCCTCAAATTATGAGGGTATTATATGGTGTTTGAGTATGTTAATTTGAAAATTTTTGAATTTACTAATAAATTCTTGAAAGTTCATACTCAAACATTATATATGCCTAATTTTTAAGTCTACACTACACATATATATATTTACAAGATTATTATGTACAAGGTTTGACCTGAATGATGAGAACATCATATGATTAAATCATATGGTTCTTTATAGCAGCCGTAGGTCATCCCCGTAGTCTCTCTTAAGAAGTTGTCTTAGCTTCCCGCTAAATCAGCAATCCTCTCTTGAGTATATTCAAAACTTTCTTGCAAGTCGCCTTAAGCAGTCTTGATGTAAAAAGCCCAAATATCCGAAGTACATAATTAATTCAAAACTGTAACACCAAAGTCAATTAAGTCCCGGATGTCCACATTTCTCCTTATATGATATTGATGATATAAATTGAAACACCAAAGTCAACTAAGTCTCGGATGTCACAATTATTCCCTCTAAATAGTCGAAATGATACCACCTAAGTCAACTAAGTCCCAAATGTACACATTTCTTCTGACCGGATACTGACTAACTAAAGGAATCATCATGCTTGTCATACCTATATGTACTTGTTTGATCAAATATTTCTACTCCTTTTAAAAATAGGCTTAGAGATTGACTGGTCAGGTAAAACATTAATTGAATCAGAAAGAACTCTTCTTATATTTTAAATAATTATTCTCCCAACACTTCCCCCTGGGAACTCAAATGATGCATACTAAATGATGACGAGATGTCTCTTCCCCCATGTGATTGAAATAGTGCACCCGAAAGAAACAAAGAAGGCCTAAAATCAAAAGAAGCTATCTATGAAGACAAGCTCAAAAGAAGGCCATGGACTCTATCATGTATACATCTACTCCTCCCCCTTGCTGGTTTTGACACCTCGGAATCAGCAAAACCTTATACGCACACATATTCGAGATCGTGTTTGAAGAATATATAAGCTTAGATCTATCCTGTG
>BQNB010034304.1:10931-36315 GCA_026074375.1 Tanacetum coccineum
CCTGAAGTTGGATGCACGTACGTGAGCCGTCCAATAGATGATTTGCTGGTTTTCCGTGATGACCAACTTTTCCTATCAGAATACCATACAAATTCTGATGGGAACTCTAAATATGATAAATGCCTTCCCACTTCGTTAGCTTCGTTAAAAGCAAACCACTCGATTAATGTTGTGCTTTTCTTTCTAGGTAAATCAATCACTGATTTTAACCTGTCTTGATCTCTAAAAGTGATTCGCTGCATGTCTTCCAAATGCATCGCTAATATATGCACAGTTGGTTCACGACGATGTATATCAAACTTCAAAATTCTCCGATACGCTTCATGAGAACATATGAAACGACCTTCAACATAATTTTGAATTTCATCTATCACCTGTCGCGAAGGTGTTGCTACGGTGGACGATTCGCCAATTGGTCTAGACATACGTGTAAATACTCTGTCTGTACCTTTCGATATGTACTTGAACAGATACTTTATAAGCATACTCCATCCACAGTATTCCACATTGATATGAGTTCGAAATGCTAGAAGCAAATTACGGTTGTACGAAACAACATAGCTATTATCCAGTTGGAATTCGTTTCTTGTAGTAGATACACTTGTGTCTCTTCTTTGATAGTGCACATGACCATTTTCATCAAAGAAGGTCTTCTGATTGAATTTTTTAGGAAACTTCTTGCTACACTTGTCACCTTTCATACATGGAGCTTTCACGCTAGCAGCTATACAGGGACCATACACCATCAGCTCTGAAACAACGTTATATCCTTCTGGATCTATTCTTGGATCTGGTAACTCAGCTGAAATAAAGCGATCAGCATCTTCAGCAATTCTTATTCTGCTTGCTGAATCCACCCAAAACAAAGTGTGGCAGTGTGGTAATCCTCTTTTTTGGAATTCGACTGTATAGAGCACTGTTACAAAAAATCCAAAATCAGCAAAGGTTAATAACCAAACATAGATAAAATTACAATGTCAAACTAAAATGTAAAGTATCATACCTCCAGTTACGTCTCCAAATATACGTTCTTCTTTGAGGAAGGCAATCAAAGCTTGAATCTTTTGCTCAAACACCCGACACACAACATATGCTCTATCAGAAGCGGTTAAATGTGGATACTCAGACATGAACCTTTTGATCTTCGGCCAGTTTACATTACATGTGAATATGATAAAGAACTGTGGATTTCCTAACTTCCGGAAAATAGCAAGAGCATCTAAATAATGGGCATACATGTATCGCGGACCGCCTGTAAAAGACATAGGAAGGATAATTCTTCCTCCAACTTCATAACCATCTCGCTCTCCTCGAGAAATTACATCATACAACCCTGATAAGTAGTCACTTCGAATATCATTTTGTTTTTTTCTATAGTATCCGACGCAATGTCTGTTCAACAGCACAGAACACACGCAACAACGTACTGTTGGAAGAGTCTACCTACCCTCCTCTAAAAAGAAGTCGTATTGCTGCAATCTAAAAATGAAGCTTGTATCTGTATAAAGAAAGAGCATCGTTAGCCTTTTTCCCCTTACCACCACACATTAGCTCTTTTAGTTGTTAGCTCTGTGGTGATATCCTTGCTGACTGAACCGTAGTATGAAAAGAAGTGGAAACTAGAAAGACAATTAGAAGGGTGCAATTTGTGTTCACCCCTTTGTTGGTGGCCCATCTCTATGGTTGAATCTGACATCAAAGTCTGTGTGTCATAAATCCATTTTCACAACCAATGCACAAATTCTTAAGCCGATGTCTCTACTAATCCCTACACCAATATCGTTGTCAAACGCCTCAGTTTGAACTTCAGAGAATCTCTCGATCTCAACTTCATTTGTCAGCTTCTGTTCATCCGCAATAGCTGCAACCAACTCATTCTGTGCAACTAATCTAAAAATGACCAAGACTTCAACTATTCCCATGCTCTAACTGACTATTATCTATTCCTCCAAAATGATTCATCTTATTTTGAATCGCTCAGTTGTCATTGTTATCAATGTCTATCTGAAAAACCCTGGTGCGGCTCTCCTTGCAATGTAGACATAACAACCTATCCAATTATAGATCAGGATCCAGAGACTTTAAATACATATGGCCCTCCGCCTCAGGTTGATATTACTCTTCATCTTTGCCCACGAATATTTTCCATAAAATGCTTTGTTTTAAAATAGAATTTTGATGTATTCCAGGTGGTCACAGGTGTTTGGAAATTTGCCTTCTGAAGTTCTACCACCTCCCCTGCATAGATGATATGCAGGAGTTCAGATTGGTGTTAATGATAGCCTTTTCAAAACTTTCTAACAACCCAAAAAGAAGCCCCACAATAACTACCAACACCCGATCACAAGTAAAGTCCCCCCAAATCACATAACGAGTAATATTAGGTTCCCTACCAAAACCATGATAAACATATACTAATTTTCAAAATAAATTTAAAGAGATAAATATTCGCAAATAAGTATTTTATCTCTATCCCACAACAACCATTATAACATGTGAAAGAAAAGATTTACCTTCACTGCGCAGAACGGAGTTGCTATTCAACTTTGCTCCTACTTGTCCGAACAAACTACGGCCTGATTCGCTCTTGAAGTCACTCTAAGTCGGCATAGGCCAACCACTGATTCAAGACGGGGACAGAACTTGCTACTACCTTCTCGCCGACGTGAGTAGAAGATCATTATTATTCACAACCTATGTTAAAATAATAGAAAAAAAGACTGTAAAAAAAATTAATTCAGAAAACTAAAAAAACAGAAAGAAAACACAGGCAAAACCATGTAACCAATAATCAATAATTCATTTACCTATTGTAGACCTGAGTTGACAATTTTCTTGTGTATTTCCGCCATCTTGAGAAACAGGACAACTATGTTGAGAATCAACTGAAAAATAGAAACCGATAAAAAAATTAACACGGTTTTCCTAAAAAAAACAACACTTATACAAAAACATTGAATCAATAACTACGATCTAACTGACCAGTTATCATCACAGCATTAGGATATGCATGGAAACTTCTACAGCTAAATTGAAGCAGAAGACCACATACAGAACATGACTGCCAAAAAAGGCACGATAACATTGATAATCTCAGAGCTAGCCCCAAAATGAGAGATAACTTATTATAAAACCATGGAAGAAGGAAGAAATCTACTACTCACCTTCGGTATGTGAACCAAGTTAGAATTAGAGACAAAGCTTATCCATTAGATAGACATCTTGAACATCGTGTTGAACCCCACACTTGAACATAGGGCTAAGGTAAGCTTCAAAAACGTCTGAAATACGCACATTCCGTTTGCAATTTGCGCTTGTCCAAACCGTCTCCTACGCCACCAACAAAAGCCGATGAACCTGAAAAATGCAAATGCCAAAACACAGTGGTAAGTTAACTCTGAAGTTTAAAGAACGACCAAACCAAGCAAAAAAATTTGAAAAGAATTACCTCTCAAACCCGTGCCCTACTGCACACATGGAACCTTCCCAGATACCCGAGAATACTTGCGATACACATCCAAATATAACCGAGCGTCCTCAGTACGGTTAATCACTGGAAAACAAACCAACAAACACAACCGTGAACAACCAAGCGAACAATAACTAAAAATCAAAGATATTAACAAAAAATACCTCTAAAAGTTGTATTGCACTCTCGTTGCGATTTGACACCACAAAACCCAGAACACTTTCGGAAAACATCAAGATATAATCCAGTGATCCGGCTATAACAACTTGCCAAAGGAGCATGAACAGATGGAACATTGCACCCAGGGCCGTAACCACTCAATACATTATCAAGAGCATCAAATGTCAAAAAAGTTTCAACATGATTCAAAATATTCCCCGTTTGTTTTTGAAATTCATTGAAACCATCATTTGTAAATTCGTTTCCGCGCTTTCGGCTCATATTCAAATAAATAGACGCAACCGCCAATGACCAACACACCAAATAACAACTTAAAAGGCAAACAGTTTTGAAACAACAAAATGTACAACAGAAGTAGTTCTAAAAAACAGTAGACCAAGGAAACCCGAAAACAATTAGAAGCCATGTGGAACAAAACAAATAGATAACAAAAAAATATACGAAAAGAGACTAGAAAAGAGACTAGAAAATCTACAAAACCAAAAGCATTGGCAACGCTTGCTGAAACGATTAAAACACCATTTTTTTCTAAAACACAAGCCTGTTTGTTTCAACTTATATAGTGGCGCTATGCGTTACATGATTTCCAACTTAAGTTTCATTTCAGCTTATAAAAGCTTATCATCACATAAGGCCACTACATAACCTGAAACAAACACCCCAATAATTAACACCTAAAACACACTACATCATCAACAAAGACTAAACACTTATACGCCATAACATACTAAAACATGAATCCAACAACCAATTCACCAATGGAATACAACAATGAACTTATCAATGCATATTCTAACTATCAACAAACAATGCAATCAACAAACAATCTACAAAACCAAAAGCATTGGCAACGCTTGCTCTTAAAACACCATTTTTTCGTATGTCATTTTCAGCTTAAGTTTCATTTGTTCAAAGCCATTACACCTAACAGGTATTAACCCAAGCAATACTAAATTAGACAAAACTAAACAAAAAACAATTAGCACAACCAAAGCAATATCAAATTAGACCAAACCAATCACAAACAAAAAAACAATATTCAACACTAAAAGAACACAAATCCCAGCAGCAATTAGCCACTAATGCATCCATTCAACTATAACAAAAACAAAAGCAACAAAGAAATTAATAACCTTAAAAGCATATACCAACAACCTTAAACCACAAATCATGAACCATCAACAATCTTAAACAATAAACCCTAACAACTTACCCAATTTAAACAATAACAATTCGTGTGAAATACAGATAAAAACCCTAAAAGAAAACCAAATGCAAGACCCAAGATATTATATAGCACATTAACCCATGGCAAACCACATGTGGCATACATGCGAGAAATCATGGTTAGTGGAAAGCTTAGTCACACTGTTAGTGAGAAGTTAATAGAGAGAAATGGAAGAGCGAGAGAGAGTGGAAGAGGTGATATAAATTAAGATAGGTTCGGATGATGCAACTGGATCAGGTCACGGGTTAAACAATTAATTATGACCCGGAGATCATAATTTTAGTAAGGTTTTATAATTAAACACGCCCTAATATAAAAACTTTACTCATTTAAAAACGCATATAATAATAAATTATATATATAATCAAAAGAGGTTTAAAACGACATAGTTTAGCCTCTGCTACAGTGCCGGCCAATTGGGCTCCCACTTTGGGCCCGCCCAAAATTATTTTTTTTAAAATACGCAATACAAAAAAAGAAACAATACAAAAAAAAACTCGGCACAAAATAAAAAAGAAAATTACAGAAGTACTGATTTATTTAGATAAAAAAATACCTGCGTCATGAGGCCCAACACATAAGCCCATATAAAAAAAACCACTATTAAACATGAGACAAAAAAAATAAACCCGCACAAAATAATATTAATTTTTTTTTTCTCAGCACAACTTAATAAAAAAATTACAAAATACTCAGTTATTCAGATCAAAAAATACCCGCACCATGAGGCCCAACACATAAGCCTATATAAAAAAAACTAATAAACATGAGATCAAAAAAAATAAACCCGCACAAAATAATATAAAAAATTGCTCCGCACAACATAAGAATTTTTTATTTTTTACAAAAGTACTAATTTATTCAGATAAAAAAATATCCGCGTCATGAGGCCCATATAAAAAAATACATTTAACCATGAGACAAAAAAAAGCCCGCACAAAATATATAAAAAATAAAATAAAGATAACACCCTGCAACAACGTGCGTACTTAATAACTTTAAAATAAACGGCCCAAAAGAAAAACTCACCTACCCTAAGTAAAAAAAAATTAACCCCGTCACAACACGCGGGTTTTTACGCCTAAGCACACCATGCAATCCCGCAACAACCGGGTACTTTGGCTTTGGCTTGTTCCTACTAGTTATTTGTCACCTATAAATTGAAATTTTCCGTAAAACAGAAGCAATTTCTTTTACAATCTCTGTCACCTCTCCGTTATCTGACCGGCGTCGTTGATTATGTCTTCCGATCCTAACTGCACCGTTTACATTGGTAATCAATTTATTACTTTTATTATTATTACAATCGATTTTCATTAATCTGTCTGTATACGATCAGTTCGAATACTACTTTTATTATCCAGGTTTTTATGCACCGTTTATTTAATTACTCAATTTAGGGTTACAATTTTAGCTTCATGAGCTTTAATCGTTTAATATATATGTATGAATTTAATCTACTGATAATTAGGATTGATATATCTTTCTTTGGGTTATTATGGTTTGATTGACGCCTACACAGACTCAAACCGGGTAAAGCCTGCCCCTTCGGGAGGTTGGCGTGGCAACTTTAGGATTGTTTGCACCAAGTAGGATTTGAATTTGAGACATCTCACATTTTAGAACACACGCTAGTACGGTACCCATCCATTATAGGCCTTGCACCATGGCCATAAGGCTGGGCACTATGGTGGAGGTCACCATGCGTCAAGAGCCTACTTTTTGCACTCGTTCTGTACCACCGAACAAATTCCAATGTTTTTTTTTGTTTCTGAGTGTGTGTGGGGTATATTGTGGGGGTATGTTTATAAAGTGATGTATTTTTATATTTTTTGGTTTGATGGTGACCATAACACCTAAAAGGTGGTGGGTTTGGTGGTGTGCTGAATAGTGATGTGGAGGTGATGTTTTGGTAAGTGTTTATATAGTTTTTTTTATGTAAAATAAATAAAGAGTGTGGGTCGAGGAACCTATAACTTATATGAGGTGGGTGTTTTTTGATTGTGTATGTATACTGTATAGGAATGTTATAGGCCAAAAGCTGACGTGGAGGGGCTATAACACAACAAGATACCTTGTGGTATCTAGGATCAATATTTGTTTACCCTACAATCATTTATCTTTGTTAAAATCAATTGTTTGTGTGTTCATGTACTTAAGAGGACATTTGTTATATTGGTGTGAAGGTTTATGTAATGTTTTCTCTTTACAAAGTGCTAGAAATCTATATCGGAATATGTAGAAATTGAAGATAAACCAAGTACAAATGATCCAATTTAGAAATGTGATTGAACACGATATTAAGAATATTTGCGCTACCCCACTTTAAGTATATAGGCTGGCAGATGATGGATAATTTTTCATCAGGATTCACTTTAAAACTAAGAACAAAACGTAACATATGTCAAGTCCTTCATGAAAACCATGTTGTGTTGTGCATAATGTGTGTGTCTGATGATTGAATAACTATCTAGATATGTTCAGCACGTGTTAATGAAAATACTACATGACCTATTTCTCGGTCCTAGACATTTTTTATAGTTACTATCTAATTTAGTAGTTAATAGCACCAAACGGCGCAAAAGTTCATGATAAATCAAATGACTATGCACAACAGCATATTTGGGCACCATGTAAGGCCTTCCTTACCTGGCGAGTCTCACTAACTGAGTTAGGTTAAAATGGTACAATGGTTCGTGATAAGTCATAACTTTATGCCTAAAAAACACATTTCGGGCCGCTAGGTAAGGCCTTGTTTACCTGGAGCGCTTCACATAAATTTACACTAAGCACCAGGTAAACCCAATTTTGCAACACAAATTTTTATTTGGTGCAACGATTTGACGAGTTTGGTTACTTGAATTTTCGTTTTCATGCTTGTTTCACACAGTCTGATACTCACATTGTTACTTATTATATTACAACACCAAGTGTAGATTAGGGTATGCGTAAAGACCATGCATACATAAGTACACACTGTGAGCAGATATTTTGTAATACTCGACAGCAAGAAATTTTTTAGGTTCAAATCTGAAGTTTCTTTGCAATTTTATCACTTAGGAACTTAAGTTTAGATCCCTTACTAATGCCATGGTAGTCTTCTGGACACACTGCTTACATAAGTTTCATAGGAAAGCAAATTACATCATTCAACTATTGACAAAGTTTTAGAATGAGTATTTACTTCACTTAAAAACGCACAAGTTTGAACTTTTTGGATTCGGCCATTTGTGGGCACATAGGTCCCTTAATTTGTTATCTGTTTGTCTCTTACTATACCGGCAGATTACATTCTATCATATTTTTCTCATTGTAGCATAGATTAGTGCAATTTACAGATAGTTTTACATCTATATGACTAAACGTTTTCCTCCATTTGATTCATTCCTGTATCAAAAGTTATATTCGTTAGGATTATTGTTCCAGTAGACTGGTTTTATCTCTGAAACAGGAGCACATCAATTGACACTAGCATTCTGTTTACTTTAAGAAAAGTAAAAAACTCTTGGTCAAATGATGTTTGTTATTCAGCTAGCACCTTCCAAGAATACTATACATTTGGATGTAACTAATCTTATAATTTACAGGTAATTTGGATGAGCGAGTAACCGATAGGGTTTTATATGATATCCTTATTCAAGCTGGGCGGGTGATTGACTTGCACATTCCACGAGATCGCGAAACTGACAAACCAAAAGGTTTTGCATTTGCAGAATATGAAACCGAGGAGATTGCAGATTATGCTGTCAAGCTTTTTACCGGCCTTGTGACCCTTTACAACCGAACTTTAAGATTTGGAGTAATATAACTATCCTCTTTGATTTCCATGAATTTCATACAGCTCTTCTTTCATTTGTTAAATGCAGTCGTATCTAGAAAGCTGGAACTGATTGAATCTGTTTCATCTATTATTTTTAGTGATGTTGCTAATGAGATACATTATAATTACACATGAACGTGTACAGATATCTGGACAAGACAAGGCGAATGCATCATCAATGGTCACACCTAATTCCTCATTTAGATCAAGGTTCCATGAAGATGTTTCTGCAAGCCCTTCATCACGATATGCACATGGTAATGCATCTTATCACTTGACTTAAATATAAGTTCTATGTTTTTGTTTCTTGTTTTGGACTCATCCCGGTGGCCTAGTGTTATGGTTTATGACAACCTTCTTGTTTATTTATATGTCAGTGTCTTCTAGAACAAATGTGGACCACAACATTCATGACTATCGAAGAGGTTTTGGGACTACAGGGGACGGTATTACCCACTCTAGGTCAAGTCGATATGATATGATCAGCCCAAAACGTTACGCCCCTTACTAAACAAATCAAGCATAGTGACCATCTAATTGTTGTTGTCAACAAAAGTATTACAATAGAGGTTTGTGAATGACCAAAGCCATCTTCTTGGTACGTGTATGACTAGTGTGGCAGTCATTTAGTGTACTTAGTGGCCTTCGCCAATTTAGTATCTATATTGGTTTAATTGGTAACTTGAACGGTTGAACCTAATCTGAGCTAATATATCATTTGTATGTTCCTTATTAGTTATTACTACCTCCGTCCCAAAATTATTGTCCAGTTTTGACTTTGTGAGTCTTTCTTTATCAACTTTGACCTTAAATAATTTTGTTTATGTTACATAATACTTGATAAAAATTATACCAATGAAAAATACATTTAAAACTCAATCCATTCATATATTATGCATCAAATATTAAATAGCACAAACAAAAATATTTAAGGTCAAAGTTGAGTCCTTTTCTTTATTATGCATATATTCCAAGGGGACGAGATTCGAGGTACTTTCATATCAACTATATACCATTCAGTATTGAGGTACCATTTATATGATGTCATTCTTTTTTGTCTAGTGTTAAACAAGAGGTCGCAGAAAATGTGATAATTATCACTAAAGGAATTTTATTATTAGTGTAATAATCTAATTTATATTATTTCAAAATAATTTATGAGGAGTTATACATTTGGAATATGCTTTGGGTTACTTTCTACCCGTTTGACCCATTGAACCTGTTTCCGGTTTTCCGCGTTCTTAGCCAAGTTTTGCAGGTTTAGCCATTTGACCAATTAAAGACGAAAGTATAACTCAAACCGAGTCAAGTATCTATAAAACGCTTTAACTGCGGCAAAAAACTATAAACCTGAAAATATTCTCGTAATTAGGTGTGTCAAATGGGTCAAGGCGGCAAACCTGAATACTTGTAAGGTCGGGATTAGGGTTAAATGTTTTAAGGTTTATCAGGTTGGGTCCAAACCGATAACCAAAAATATACGTAGTTTGATTAGCCCATGATATTTTTTCAATATTTAACCTAAGTAAATGTGTTCAAGCCATTACAATTCGTTACCATTATATCACGTGGATCATAACTAAAGTAGCAAATGTTAAAAACTATGGTGGCATGGAGATTTGATAAAAAAATAAAAGGTAAAAAGCTTTAGTTCACATAATTGTTGTAGATGAGCTCAGAATGAGTTGCGATGAGGTTTAAGCTTGGCATTGTTTGAGTACCCATAGTTGGGCATCCCTTAAAAAAGAGTTAGATGGCTCTTATGTCTAATGAATGGGACTTGGTCAAAAAAGTGTTGAACGTGTTCTTGACGAGCGTTGACATACGAAATGGGGTGTAAGTTATTTTAGTGAGTACAGGTTTGATAACACTTTTTCGATTTCACTTGAATGAAAGCTGCTCTATCTTATGACACCACACGTGATCTCTATATTAAAAATGATACTTGAAATAACCATAAGTATTTGTTGAGAAGGATTGAAATTCATTTTAGATTTGCAGCCCATAAAGCCATAATGTAAATCTTATAGTGCAAGATGGTTTGAAAAAAGTGGATAAGTCTGTTGATATCTCAGAGTTTGAAAGTTTACTAAATGTGCCAACAGTGCTCCATGTGATATCAAAGAGTTTGATACTTGATGTTGTGACTAGGTGGAACTAAGATGTGCTATCACATCTAGCACTTTGAACACATGTATTAATCTTCTCAATTTTAGAACCCGCTGCTTATCCACTTAACTGCACACCTAATACTTTCAATCGACTTGTCAACTATTTTCATACCATCTTGCACTATGAGATTCACAATTTGAGCCGCAAATCTAATATGAATCCATTTCCTTCCCAACAAACAGTTATAGTATCATTTTTATAAAATCATTGGCGCCGTCATTTGCACTTGCATTCTTGAACGAAATAGGAATTTTTTTTTTATTAAATCCCAATGATGGCCATCAATAACACAGACATTCAATAATTTTTTTACTTGTTCCTTTCATTATAAAGTAAGAGTCATATAAATCTTGTTTTTAATGGATGTCCAAGTATCCGTTGTCATACAAACCTTACCTGTGTTTATTCCAAGTGTTTTACGAAGTTCGTTTGCTTACAGTTTCAAATATTCAAATAGTCTTATGTTATTGTATCTCTACATGGATCAACAAAAGGTTGATTAATTCTAGAATAATTGCTTAAATCGTAAACCCTCGGTAAACTATATGGTAGCCCATCAACAACAATCATGTGGGTTAAAGCTCCTTTACTCTTTTTAATCAAATTTATATGCCACCATTTTGTTGACATGACCACCCTTAAAAGTAAGTTTACTTTGAATCTTGCTTTGTTTTTCTAGGTGAAATTTAGACCTTGTAAGATGACCATGTAGATTTCCAACTCACAAAGCATTTATCGCAACAATGTTTACATCGAGTTTTTTGGTCTATGGTATCCCTCTGTTTTTTAGTTGTATCTCTTCAAAGTTCAACAATACCTTTGATTTTTTTATGCGACCCTTTGTTGCGTGTTTTCTATAGTTCTTGTGAATACTTACAACCTCCAAGTTAACTCATCCATAAGTTTCATTGTAATTGATTGCGAAGATATTTAATAACGATCATATAATCATAAACATTAACTATCTAACAAACCCTAAGCAAACCTACAAACCAATATAAGTTATAATGACTAACTAATATTAAATAATTCCCTATATAAATTAATATTGAGTGATGATGATGAGGGTCAAAATTGAGTGATGAAGGCAGAATGTGTATAGAGTTCAGTAGAGGTCGCCAAAAGGTCACATTTGTTTCTTAGGAAGTATTGAATTTGATATCCTACTAATGATCGTGTACGGATATTGAACTGTTGTTGGCATATTGGGCTTATTTAGTTGGGTTATACATACCAAAGGATTAAAAGCTAATATAACCATATTACGGGTTATGCGCACTATAACCTCAAGAAATTTAACCCTGAACCCGCCCTCTACAAGGATTTGTGTTTGCAGGGCTGATGCGCTATTGCTTTTTTAAACCGTATAAACCTGACCCTATAAGGCTTAATGGAGTTCCGGTTGGGTCGACCCATTTGACATCCTTAAATATGTATTGGCTTGGGTGGTGGTTTTATTGATATTCATACTTTTCTCTATGTTTTTTCCTGAGGGTCTGTGTATGCATGTGACGAAAACCTGATCCATCCTTGGGCTTTTCAGTTATATTGATTTAACAAGCAAGACAACAATGATTACAGTTACACTTCAATATCATAATTATCCGAGCCTTACATTTTATAGTAACATGACATAAAGAGAGCGGAAGGGAGCTCTAACATTTTTCTAAAAAGTTTATGCTCGAGTATTATTTACATTGTCTTATTACACGTTGATGATGAAGTTGGTTGTAGAGAAAAAAAGCCGATGTGGCATTGAGCTGACTTGGTAATTGTGCCGGCATCTTCTCAAACATAGTGATATAGTCCCGAGCGGTCCCGCTCTGGCTAATGGCGTAAAATTGTTCATGTAAGGTACCCGCTTGCGAGGATTGAAAACGAACTAGCATCCGCCGCTTTAAATCTTCCCAACTCCGGAACGGTTCCTTGTTGTCACTCCATCGAAACCAAGACAGGGCACTGGACCCTCTAGGCACATCATCGCAGCATTGAGTCTCTCCCCAGAAGTCGCTAATCCTTGTATGTCAAAAAATCTCTCGGCCAGGTAAACCCATCCATATACGTCATCCCCGTTAAAAAGAGGCATCTTTAGTTTACGCAATCGATAATCAGTCCCCGGCACCCACCCCCGTTCGTTCCCGTGAACAAGTGGCGGTAGTATTGTTTGATTTGGCCCCGGAAAAAACCTACCAGTGTTTACCAATGAAACATCAGAGAAATTTTGGAACATCCCCTCGGTACTTACCGGTAACATGCGGTTATGGCTGCTGTGTTCCCCTGTCTCAAACAGCCCCAAAAATGCACCATTCGACCCACATGGAATCGGAAACCCTTGCGAGTCAAACTGGAGGCGGGAAAACTATTATAGGCAGAGGTTTGTGTGGGATGTTGTGGTTGCTGATAAATCAACGGCTGGGTAACGCCACTAAAGTTGCTGTAGATTGGCGTTGGCATTGGACGGGTAGGTGGCGGTAGGATGAAAGGCGGTGTGGTGGTCGACGGCGGTGTGGTGGTCGACGGCTGTTGGGTTTTGATAGCATTCATGATTTAAGCGAATTGTCGATCCGCTTCTTTTTCTCAATTGTTTCTTGCAACAAAGCCCGTTGTGCCGCTGCCGCTGCGATGATTACCGCCTGATCGATCTTGTACTGTTCCAGATTCGCCTCCACATCAGATATCTTCGTCATCGTGAATCAACAGTTCCTCACAGGGTGGCGGTATTGGGTTCTTCTTACATCCGTTAGTCGCATCTTTTGCATTGTTTATTTCATAGAGTTGTTCGACTTGAAAGGTGCCATTAGAACAACTATAAACCATGATCATGCAGTTTCTTTTCGCTTATGGTTTGGGCATTTAATATTTGGTGGATCGCATCCAACCTACGACTCGATCTTGTTACAAAAATTTTAGTAGTTTTTTAAACAGGAACTAATTAGCAATCTTTTTAAACCAAAAAATCATCATTTTAATATTTTTTTTCAATCATCACTGTGTTATTACTTGTAAAAAAGATTCATATTTTGTTGATATATGGAGTATATTTTTTTGTTCAATATGAACACGTGTTGGCCTCTTTTTTCTTTTTTCCGAATTTGTTGGAACCAAAACCTTGTTATAAGAGCTTAACTCTAATACAGATCCATTTTACCGGGGTAAACCTTTACCAAAAAAAAAAAAACTCTAATACAGATACTTATGCCGATATCAAATAAGAAATAGATCTAAGATGAGAATGACGAGAATGAATAACATCACATCTCAGACACATTTACAAAAATGGATGCACGACCTTTTAAATTTCTCCCTACTTATCTCATATGTGTGAATAAACATCTTTCTGAAAATTCTCATTTTAATTATGAAGATCCATTCTCCTTTGATTTTCTTGCTCATATCATAGTTGCCATAAGTCATAGCTGTCTTGATTAGCTTCTTGACCAGCTTAACTATGCTAGTCATATAACGGCAAAACATACACAATGAAGCAAGTTCATATGCAAATCACATTCACTGATGTGGTCCAAGTAATCTTCAAATGTCTAGTGTTGTCATCTAATATTAATATCTAGTTGGTCCAACTTAATAATTGTGGTTAGTTATCATATTTACACCTCTCAACTCTAACATACCGTAGACAATAAGTTACTATCTATATTCATTAATCAATTTCCTAAAAGATAAGAGGATCATGTAAACTAGCGTCACTTTGTTGACTGTAATAAATAAAGCCACAAACGATCATTTTGACAAGTTTGGTTAGTAGCAAGATAATTCAATGAAATAGGTTACCACTAGGTTCCCTACACGGATATTTGATTAGTTGATTTTGTATTCACATCATACTTAAGAATTTAGTTTTTTTTGGAAATAAAAGTTACACATTGAATTGAATTATCATCTTTTTAGAAACACAATTACGTGTTGAAAAAATCAAGTTGACGAATGGAAGAATTCATATGATGTATTATTTGGGTTTGATTTTATGTCAATCACATTTTCTGTATCTCTAGACATAAGACATTAATATATTTGTGCATCTTCGAGTTTGATTAACCTTCCAATATTTTATAATGTGTACATCGACGTATAATGCTTGTGGTTAATATTCTTACCCCCTCATTGGTTGATATCAATGTAGATGACATTTGGGATTGAAGAAACACAAGGAGATATTGGAAGTGTAAACCACGACAACAATCTCATGATGATCAATACAATAACGAATCCATGATGAAGAATACAATAACAAATTCACAATGAAGAATACAAGAACGGCGTAGTAAAGTTTCTTTTGCCGCCACTTATATATGAGATTGTATTGTTGAGGACTTCATGCATTTTTAATTGTGTTCTAGTATTATTCTCATCTAAAATTATTACTTCTTCCGTTTCAATATATATATATATATATATATATATATATATATATATATATATATATATATATATATATATATTTACATTGAGAATAAACAAATTCTAAGAAATTCCAATAGATATATTCTTAATCAATAAAATATTATCACAGCGTTAAACAATCAAAAATAAAATTGTAAAACTTATTGTAGAAAAAAAAATACTTCAATAGTTTGAAAAATCAATAACTAATTAAAAGTAAAACTATAATCTCACATAAATTTTATTTTATTTTATTTTAAACCGTCATTTTAACGGTTATCTCTACTATATATAAAACACTAATAATTTTGCTTAGAATTTAAAAAACTTAAAAATGAGTGATGTTTAATTACCAAAATACTATTTTAAAACTTAAATTCTCACATAAAAATTCAAACAACATTGGCTCAAAAATACTTGCCTTAGCAATATTTCTATCTAAAATTAAAATATATATGTATATATATATGGGATTAGTCGGCCAAAAGGTCAGAAACCATGGTTACGGAATTTTATTTTTAAAATGCATGACAACTTTTGATAATTTTTCTTAAATGATATTTTCAAAATTAAAAGAGATATTTTTATTTAATCATAACATTAATAATTTATCTATAAACTCTATTATATAAAACACCATATCACATTTTTTAGTTCATAATTAACAAAAATAATGACAATATCGCAACTATAACTATTTAAGGTTATAAAATTACGTTGCTAGACACAATCGCCTATTACTGTTCTGTTTGTTGTGTAAATGAATAGGGGTGTAATTATATAACTGTCTCTCGACACATTCTTATGTGTGCAGTCGCTCTCTAATATAATATAGCCCATGTGTGTTGTATGTATCCGATATATAAACATCGATATGTGTACTTGTGTCTAGCTTTAGCTCTCAGATCTTAATTCTCAGGTAATGCACAACGCCCCAAAAATTGATTCACGTGTGTGAAACACGTTTTGTGTGTGAGAGTTTTGTTTGTAGTTATGTGAACGAACTGTGCTCTCTCATGGCCTTTGTTATTCGTGCGTATGCTATGATAATAATCACCTCTCTCTTTATGCGCGCTGAACCCACTTAATTTCTGTTTCTCGTGTCGAAGTTGTCCGCTTCACCCGACCAGTGGCCTCTGAGATATCACACCGCCTGCTAACCATTTTAGAGAAGATCGCATCGTAAATCAGTCGTCCTCGTCATGACTACTCACGCTCCCCGTAAATATAACTGGTCCATCTTGATAGTTGTTTGGAGCGAGACAACATATAATCTCTTTGCTTGAGGCATGCTAATGGGTATCATATGGTATAACACCTGTGACTTCATAGAGTGTAGATTTGAAGAGATATAAAATAGTATTTATTCAGGAGAAAGCGGAGTCACTGATAAATATGGAGCACTATCCATCGCATATATACCATTGATGGCGTAAACTGTACTCGTGATGTCCTATGGTGTCTGCTCGATGTGTTTGCGTTGTAATAGTAATGTCCAGACTAACATATAAATATGTGTCTAGATATATACTGACAGCGGAACCTCCAATTTATCGGTGTGTCACCTCCACCAACACATGATCAAACCCCTAAATACGCGTCCAATATAGATAGATGCTTATAGAGGAGGAATATATAATGCGGATATTTTATGCTTTATACATCGCTCGCACTCAATGTGTGTCGTGTACACCACTTCGAATCACTAACATGTATTCCAAAGTATCTCAGATGATGGTTGTTTTGAGACCACGCGCATAATACATTACTATTTGTCACTTGCCGTTGATCATAGTGTTCGAGAAGGTAGATAGTATAACACGCGAACCTGTGGCTCGAGGTCAATATTGTCCAACATGTCGAGAGTGTTGTTTTGTGTTTTCTCTGGGGTGTGTTGAGTGTCTCAGGTTGGTAGTTTTGAAGATGGGTTTTGTTTGTTATGCCTCGTACTCAAGCACAATGAGTATGAATAGAGAGATGATCAGATCATGAGGTGTGAGGATGCTCGTCTCAGAGACAACGTTATTGTGAGCTCAGAGAAATAGGTGGTGTTTAGAGTATTTCCAGGGGATTTATTCTAGTAGGTGTTGAGTTAGTCTTGTGGTTTTGTTAAGAGTGATTGTGGTCGGGCGTGTGTGACTATTTAAACAACTACGTTTGTGGCATTTGGCAGGCGCTTCGTGTGTCACGAGAATTTATTGAAGCAGTCAGGGAATTTGTGTGTGTGTGAGAGGGTGTGTTTGAAAGGTTGGAGGTGTTGTTTCTGATTGTTCGGGTGTGAAGTGATTGTGTGATTTGTTTGCTAGAAGAGATTGTTAGTTTAGTGCGCAGAGGTGTGATTATCGTGATAAGAGTGCGAAGAGATTTAAAGAAATCGAGAACTCGGAGAGAGGTTCTGGAAAATAGGGTGTTGTTTGGGGGATCGGGATCATGAGAGATGAAGAGAAAACAAAGGGGGTGGTTTGGAGTTTCGGATATTTGTGACGTGGAATTCGTTGGTTTGCTGGGTTTCAGAGTGGAGGGTAGTGGAGAGGATGGTTTGAGGTGTTTACGTTGATGAGACGTTGAATGGGATAATTGGGTTTGACCGTGCAACTCTTTTACTTGTCTTATCGTCGTTTTGATGATGGTTTAAGTAATGGTAGTGATGTGATTGCGTTTATGTCTTAAGTATTGTTGTGGTCTGTCTAATTTGGGGTGTAGTCCGGATGCAGCGCTGTGTGGTTGCGTGGGATGAGAGGTGAGAAGAGTACGATAACTGGTGTGTCTAAGTGTGTGAGAATAGTTTGATGTATATGGGCGCCTTTCAGGTGAGTGTAATTGTATAGGTCGCCAAGATGATGGTTCTTGAGTGAAGAAGCAGCTTTGATGGTGTCGCCGCAGCGCGGATTGATGAGTGATAATTGGTTGGCTGTAAAGCACTCAAAGCTAGATTGAGTAGGGCGTGTTAGGTTTCTTAGACTGTCGGGAAGATCGGCGTAGTGTGTCTTGGACGATATTGGTATAGCGATAGAGAGTGGGTAAGTCATGTATACAGAGCCTCAGACGCCAGGACGTTTTTTTAGCTTATTGTGAGTGTTACGGCTGTGTATAGTGTTGTATGTGCATATGTATCTATGGGAGCCTGGAAAGAGTTCAGAGTGTTGGGATGGATTACCGCGAGTTAGAAGGTTAATGTCTATCATGTAGATAGGCGTGGGGTTGGTTAGCCCAGACCGTCATACATATTCCATAGTGTTAAAAGTTTGTGCTGGTCTAGTGACCGACCGACACACGTTGGTTGTCCATTCTCAGATACTCAAATACGGTTTTGAAAATGATACCGTGCTTGCAAATGCATTGGTTCATGCTTATGGAAGATCTGGTTCGGTTCTTGAATCCAGTAAAGTTTTTGACTCGATGCTTATTAAAGATATAGTCTCTTGGAATTCAATGATAAAGATTTACGGGTTACATGGTCAACCCAAGGAAGCATTAAAATGCTTTGATGAAATGAATATACAACCTGATTCCACTACCTTTGTAGCTCTCCTATCAGCATGTAGCCACACGGGTATGGTTAAAGAAGGGACCAAATTATTTGAAACCATGTCTAAAACTTATGGGATTGCTCCTCAACTCGATCACTATGCTTGTATGGTTGACATTTTTGGAAGATCTGGTCAAACCTTAGAAGCTCAAAAGCTTATAAACGAAATGCCAATCGAACCTGATTCTGTAATATGGAGTGCCATGCTTGGAGCATGTAGAAAACACGGTGATACCAAGTTAGCAGAATTTGCTGCCAAAAAGTTACAAGAATTGGACCCGAATAATTCCCTTGGTTATGTACAAATGTCCAATATAATGTGCTCAAATGGTACTTTTAATGAAGCTGTAGATATAAGGAAGCAAATGAAAGGGCTGGGTGTTACGAAGGGCCCTGGTTTGAGTTGGACTGAAGTTGGGAAACAGGTTCAAGAGTTTGGTTCAGGTGGGGTCCACCACCCGCAAATAAGGACTATATGTGGTGAGCTAGAAGAGTTAGTTAAAGAACTAAAAGGGTTAGGTTATGTGGCGGAAACTAATTTGGCAATGCGGGATATAGAAGAGGAAGATAAGGATAGGGAACTAAGTTACCATAGTGAGAAGCTTGCTTTTGTTTTTGCGTTAAAGCATGCTGAATCTAAGTCGTCTACACGTGCTATTAGAATCGTTAAGAACATACGTATATGTGTTGACTGCCATAACTTTATGAAATTCGCAAGTGACTTAACAGGAAGGGAGATTATTGTGAGAGATTCAAATAGGTTTCATCATTTTAGAAATAGATTATGTTCATGTGATGACTATTGGTAACTACTAGGCTTGAGATGCGTGTGCACAAATGGTCTGTCCCTTAAACCTTCAAGATCTTCCAAAGTCCTTGTAGAACTACAATCGTTATTGATTGATTGCAAATGGTGCGTTCATGCTGAAGAGTGTCTTCTATAAGGTTAGAAGATGCATTGAAGTCTCAACCAAGTTAGTAAAGAAATATGTTTAACACGGTCATCACATAGAGGTGGAAAGTACGGCGCGTCGGCGCTGTACGGTTTGGAAAACAGGTAGATTTGGCAAGACCGTGAGACAGGCAGGTAGGATAAGAGGTGCGGGTTAAGAAGATCCTTTTCATAATACATGTTGAGTCGGGCTTGTTGGTTCGAGTTGACTTATTATATATCCTTGTAGCTAGATCTTACAATTAATCCATTAGCCGGCTATTGGTCTATAAAAATTGGGAAAAAATACGATACCAAATTATCGGTTCTCCGGTGAACGATGGTAAAAGAAATGCAGGAAGTATTTAAAATTGTCACATTGGTTCTCCGGTGAACGGTTATCATTCAGGTTTTCATTCAGCCTTTATTTAATTACTCAATGTATTTTGGGTAAAATTTTAGCTTCATAACTGTATAACGTGTTTTATATGTATGAATTCAATCTACTTTTATATGGCAAAAACTGATGTGGAGGGGCTATAACACAACACGATACCTTGTGGCAACTAGGATCAATATTTGTTTACCCTACACTAATTCATCTTTGTTAAAACCAGTTGTTCGTGTGTTCATCAGTTCATGTACTTAAGAGGACCTTTAATATATTGGTATGAAGGCTTATGTAAGGTTTTCTGTTTACAAAGTGCTAGAAATCTATATCGGAATATGTAGAAATTGAAGATAAAATCAAGTACCTATGATCCGATTTAGAGATGTGATTGAACACAATCTTAAGAATATTAGCGCTCCCCCACTATAAAGGCTGGCAGATGATGGATAATTTTTCATCAGGGTTCACCTTAAAACTAAGAACAAAATGTAACATACGTCAAGTTCTTCGTCATGTTCCTCATGAACACCCTGTTGTGTGTGTGCATAATGTGTGTGTCTGATGATTGAAAAATTATCTAGATATGTTAAGCATGTGTTTATGAAAACACCACATGACATCCTTCTCGGTCCTAGACAATTTTTATAGTTACTATCTAATTTAGTGGAGTTTAAAGCACCAAAAGGCTTTCGAGGCACTAGGTAAGGCCTTGTTTATCTGGAGTGCTTTACATAAATTTACACTAAGCACCAGGTAAACCCAATTTTGCAACTCAAATTTTTTGCTTCTAGGCTCCACGTTGATACGGGTTTACCTGGTGCAACAATTTGACTAGTTTGGTTACTTGAATTTTCGATTTCATGCTTGTTTCACACAGTTTGATACTCACATTGTCACTTACGCATTATATTATATTTTCATAAAGACCATATTACAACACCAAGTGTAGATTAATATATGCGTAAAGACCATTGCATACATGTACATACTGTGAGCAGATATTTTGTAATGCACGACAACAAGAAATCTTGTCAGTTCAAATGAGTAGTTTCTTTACAATTTTATCACTTTGGAACTTACGTTTAGATCCCTTACTAATAGCATGGTTGTCTTCTGGACACACTGCTTTACATGAGCCCGTTTGACATTCATACCCAGCAAAGTTCTATAGGAAAGCAAATTACATCATTTAACTATTGACATAGTTTTAGAATGAGTATTTACTTCACTAAAAAACCGCTCAAGTTTGAACTTTTTGAAGTCGTCCATTTGTGGGCACATATAGGTCCCTTAATTTGTTATTCTCTTACTGTACTGGCAGACCACATTCTATCTTATTTTTCTCACTGTAGCATAGACTGGTGCAATTTACATATAGATTCACATCTATATGACTAAACGTTTTCTTCGATGTGATATCAAAAGTTATTCGTTAGGATTATTGTTACAGTAGACTGGTTTTATCTCTGAAACAGGAGCACATTAATTGACACTAGCATTCTGTTTACTTTAAAAAAAGAAAATAAACTTTTGGTCAAATGATGTTTGTTATTCAGCGCACCTTCCAAGAATACTATACGTTTGGATGTAACAAATCTTATAATTTACAGGTAATTTGGATGAGCGAGTAACCGATAGGGTTTTATATGATATCCTGCTTCATTGTTGTACCTCTAGCATCCGGTATCGAGATTTCAAACTTGTCTGGCCTAGCATTCTCAATGGTCGTACCCGCGACTGTCTCAATTTTTCCTTCCCACTCAGAGCGCCTGCTACCACGTTTGCATTCTATATTTACTATATGTATGCATTCTCAACATCAAAATAGCTTTTGTTACTCAAAACCCAAAAGCATCTTCAAAAACGATTCTCACGAATTGGACACACATGAATTTTTTTGCATTGCTTAATACAAAGTAAAAACGCTTTCTATCAGGACATGTCTTTTGAATGCTAAAGGAATACATAACCAATATGTATTTCCGGGTATATTGAATCGTAGCTACATCAAATCATGGAGACTTCGTGTTATCTCAATATTATATTTTTTCTTTTGAGTCGAGATAACCGCACCTCCACATTGTTTACATATAGGCACACGCTAGATCATTCTAAATAACACCTTAAAATTTATTTCCAAAAACGCTTCCTTGCATTGCTTTAACCTCTTCCAAACACCACTGTTTGTTGTCATCAATAGACAACCGGTTCCCTTTAATATAGAAGGCCGGTTCCATTCTGCACATGGAACCGGCAGAACCGGCTGGTGAGTGTACTATGCATAACAAAATTTAAACTTCTAAAACCTACCTTTCCCTCGATTTTTAAACTATTCCTAGCTATTAGGCCTTAGTAGTTGACCTTTAAGCAAAATCTAATCATTCGGATTTTACACAATTTGAAAGATAAAGCATTTAATACCATAAGAATTGTTCTATAAATAGATCACTTGTCCCAAACACCCATTCATACATCTCTTTCAAAGAATTTTACTAGCCTTAACCATGACGAAGACAAACAATGACAAAAAGGATGCTAACACTTTTAAAAGAACCGTCTGAATAAGTGTACGAGCTTGTAGCTTTGTCAACCCGCGACCTACTTCACCACCTTACCAAAACTTATCTCCACCTACCGACTATCAAACGGCTCCACCATCAAGCCCTATTGTATGTCCACCACACTCTCCCATTAGGTCACCGAGAATCTCGCCAAGTCATCTCTTGAACACCCCCAAAACTACTCCTCCTGTCTTCACCTCCACCAGCACCATCGCAACCTTCAAAACAAAACTCTCCATTGGCTATCAACTTGGATCCCGTAGAACTAATCTTCTCTACACCCCCTACATCACCTCACCCATTCTTAGATTCTCTTGAGGATCTACCTCCACGAACCACCAATCCACCACCACCACAACCCTCATTCAAAACCATTAAGCGTTTGGCTAACCAACCACCACCTCTTCCCGTCATGGAACCACCTCTCCCACCTTTGCCACCATAACTTCTACCTTTGCCACCACAACTTCCACCATTGGGACCCAACAATCCCTTTCTGCTTCTCACTCATGAAATGTTTTGTGATCATTATCAACGCACGCAAGTGATCGTCAACGACCTTCGCGAAGAAATGAGGTTCATCCTCAACCACATTCTCGAGCGCCTTGATGTTCTTTCCCACAAAGATCACCTTTAGACTAGCTAAATGTAGGAAAGTAATAAAAATATCTTTGTACTTAATGAACTAATCCTTGTTCGTAGTTTTTCCAATTTTGGTATTAGACCAAAAGTCTCAAAAGTGGTTGATCATTTTTATTACAAGGAATATATGTTCTACTAAATAATTGTATTGTGCTTTTTATTTCTTGCAAATTATCATGATTGTGTTTATACTCATAAAATTTCAAAAAGTTAAAATCTTAACTTTTGTGTGTAGGAGACGGTTCCATCTATTGGATAGAACTGTCCCAGCCGGTTCTACTGTACAGAGTTTTGCTCTTTGCCTCTAACATTTTGTCTTGTAGGTACTCTCAAAGCAAGGGGAAGCTTGCGCCAAATTAGCTAACATATTTTTTTTGTAGCATTACATCTATTTGGATGTCTCCTTCTCTTAAAGAGGATATCTCCGTCAAGGGGGAGCATTGCATCTTGCTTCTCTCCAGATCAACTGTCATTATTACATTTAATTTATTTCGGATCAATTCATGCTTATATCATTGCATATTTTATTTAAAACTTTTTGTTTCGACAAAAAGAGGGAGAAGGGAAGTAAAAAGACTTCAATTTAACTTACCACTCGTATTTTTACTTTTAACAATTTTATGTTTTGTCATCAACAAAAAAAGGAGGTTGTTAATACAAATACACCGGTAAAACGTTTATTTCTATCTTACGATCTTCTCATATTTTGTCGATAGTAATTTATAAAATTGTTGCAAGTAAAATTCATATATATCTCATATCTTAGACTTATAATACTAGTAATACTTTACATCATTGATGACATATTCATCTTACCATATCTTAGGCAAATCTACCAAGATTACATATGATATTTCAAGATTTGACAATCTAAAATTCGGATTGTGTGTCAGGGTCTTGGTTCCTAGAATCGTTTAGAACCGAGCTATAAGACAATTTTCAGGATGCCGGTTCCATCATTGTATACTGGCCGGTTCCATTTAGTAAAATGAACCACCTGGAACTGGGCTACAGGGCAAGCCGGTTCCATTGGCTTATACTGGCCGGTTCCCTCCTTGCGAAAAGAACCGGCAAAACCATGCTACAGTACCAGATTATGCTTATAAATACCAAACCATTTCTCATGTTTTACTCACCTATTCTTAATCTGATCTTTCTAATAATCTAATCATTCTCTCATTTTCAGTTCTAGATAGTTTCATACATCATTTGTAGGTAATTCTCTTTATAGAAGAAATTGCCAAAAAAGCATACGAGACGATCAAGTTCAAGCAATCTTGTTATGCATCTCCATCACATTATCAAGATCATTTTCTTTTGTATCTTGTATATCATTTAGTAATTGTCGCATCATTCATCATCCTTGTAAAGAAGTATGATTGCAGTGGGTTGATTCTACCTTTTTTAGAATCCGGTATTTAGCTTTGTACCGTTAAAAGGTGTAAGCGACGTTGTGAGGCTTCTTCACCGGTTGAAGGAGATTGGTGACTAGTGTTTACAAACTCTCAAGTAGGTGACTCGGAGAATGGAGTAGGGCAAAGAAGGTGTCCTTGTAGTCGAACCACTATAAACCCTTGTGTCTCGGTTTTATCTTTCTTACTCTCTATTTTCTTGCATTATATATTTATGTAGTATATCATACAAACATCAATATCGTCAACTTCACATAAGTTCAAACTAACTTTTGAAAAGCAAATTTAAATCGATAAAACTATTTAACCCCTCTTATATTGTTTCACAATGACGAAGCAACGGCAAATGCAATCTTCATGGCAAATCTGTCTCCTGTTGGTTCTATCAATGGCGACACAGTTGAACCACGTTATGAATCTGACATACTCTCTGAGGTACCTCATTACGACACGTATCATGAATTGGATATGCTTAATTCTAATGTACAAGAGATGAGATATATTGAAAACAAACATAGTTTTCAATAATGAGTCATATGATAAACTTACGAGTAACAACAATGTTATCTCTTACGCTGATTATATGGTTACTATTGACAACGATGCTGATAACTATGTTCCTCCTCCTGTAGAAAATAATGATATGATATT
>BQNB010034304.1:36353-51699 GCA_026074375.1 Tanacetum coccineum
TGTCATCAATTAGTTCTTCTCACAAGCTCTCTTTCTGTGCTTGTTTGTAATATTCCCTTGACTTTCTGTGCTTGTTTGTAACTAACTTCACTTTGACTTCAAACTTCAGATCTTGTTTCTTTTTGAATAGATAGCTTGACTCTGGATTTTTGAATTCTTGAACTTCATGTGATCTTTGCTTGATTAATTTCGCCATTTCCTGAACTGTAAACCGACATACTCATACTTGTTGTTATCTTGAAAGCTTGTATTTTCTTTCTTCTTCAATACTTCATGTCATTAACTTTGTTGAAGAAGAGTTGCGGAAGCTTTATGTATGAAGCTTTCTTGATATCTTGAGACTTTACGTATTTGAGTATGAGCATGTGGTTTTCATCGATTCCTTGAGTCATCTGTCTTTGTACCAAAATTAGTCACCAACAAAAAATATTTATTTGAAAAAACCACTTAATGTGTTCTATAAAACATTTTTTGAACACATCTAAGGTTTTGATATTCTTAGCCTCAAAATATATTGAGTCGAACAATGGAAGTTCGTTCATTATATTAGGTCTCGGTCACTTAATTAATTATACGTTGTAATAGGCTACACGGGTAAACGGGCTCTTAAATGTAATCTAACCGGTCACGTGTATCGGGCGAAAGCCCAAGTAATCCCGAGCCCGGCCCGTAGAAATACCAAGGCATGAAAGCCTCTTGGTATTAAGTATAAATACCCCTCTCCAAGTATGGAGAGGGTGTTGATGCTTGTTGATTATTGTTAAGTCTCATTTGTAATTTTGCAAGTAATCATCCAACTCTCATTTTTCTCTCTACCTTTCTCTCTCTAACTTCTCTCTAAAATTCTTCCATAGTTCATCTCATCTTATTTTCTTGTTTCAATAATGAAGTGAAAGTGATTAAAGGGTAACCTACATTTACCTCAATAGATCTTGTGTTTGTTTCTTTGCAGAAATAATGATGATTTACTAAAGTTTAGTTACATCTATGTTAGACTTTTAAGTAAGAGATTTACAAGAGGAAGATGTTTAAATCTAACGCCATAGGGCGGATCTACCTAAACCGAAGATGAATTTAGGACGAAGGATCCATTGATCTATGGAAGTGCCAAATTTAGGCAAGGATCATTTTATTATTATTATTATTTGGGAGATGGTGTTGAAATTCGGTTATTAGGTGAAGCTTATATAAGTTATAAGGGTTCTTGGTTTGAGTTTTCGGAAATGACATCCAAGACTTGCTTATCAAGTTGGAGTACTTATTAGTTTCCCGATGAAAATTCATAAGTCGTCAATCCTACTTAGAGTGTATTGAGTTTAGCATGTATAATTTGACCATAGCTGATAACATAACATTTAAACATTTTAGACTCAATGAAACATCTTCATTGCAAGTGTGAATTACAATTTGATGACTAATCTTGTTGTCTTGCAATCGACTTCATGATTTCATGTAATAACCGAGGATGGTTAAACATGTAGACACGGAAAAATATCTATGGTCATTTGATTGATATTTCTGTGATCTATATAAATCCTAATCTCGATTTCATGTTTATATTCCAAATTTGTGATTGGATTGAATAGTGAGATTGATTATCGTTTGAATAATAATCATCTTCATATTTGAAATCCTCTTACGATCACTTATTGAAAGAAAGCACGATATTGGTTTGAGGAATATGTTCAATTATTCCTAGTCCTAACCTTAGATGGTTAAAGGGTTCTTATTTGGTGAAGAAGAAATATTATACTTATTTGGTTAAGTAAGAGAAAGTTTTGATGAGAAGAGAATTTAAGTTTTGAGTTGTGCTTTTGAATTGTTTGAGCAAAGTTACATATGTTGTGCATTTGCTCATGTTTGGCTTTTCGGAGATGACGACTTTACCAATTGCATTGCAAGGTAAATTACTTGAATATTTTGGACAAGACATTCAAGTCGTCAATCCTACTTCATTGTGTATTTTATGCATATATTTGCCAAATATTTGGAACACAACCAATTGGACAAGTAGACTCAATATGACATCATCTACACAAGTGTGAGTTATGATACGATGCATATTCTTATCGTCTTAAAAAAGGATGTCGTTATTTTCATATCAATCGAGTGTGATTGGGTATGTAGGTTTAAGATAATATATCTTGTTACATTTTGATATAATCTCAAAGCTAGACAAATAAGAATCCAATTTCTTGTCCATACTCAAAAACTTGTCAATTAGATTCGATAATAATATCAATCATAGTTTGAATAATGAGTTGATATATATTCGAAATCTTTCTTGACCCTCACGAACACTCTTTTAAAAGAAGACAAATAAAGATTTTCATAGTGTGTTCCATTAATCCTAAGACTAGTTGTAAGTGTGAGGTTGATGAATAATGACAAGTTAATTTCTTACTTCAAGATTGTCATATATTTTGCTTGTGCGAAAAACTATTTGTTGTTATGCATCGTATGCATAGTTTTTGACATTTTATTAGTGTATGAATGATTTTTCTAACCATTTTAATACAAAACACATATTTTGTAAAATACTATATGTTTATAAAAAGAATATAATTATGTGTGTGTGTTAGAACAATGCAAGCATAAGCAAAGTTTAACAAAAAAAATACAATTTCTTTTACTTAAATACTAATGTATTAATATGATATTTTCTTTTGTTTAACCAACCCAAGGTCAAACAAAGCAAGATGATGAAAAGATTTAGACATATTGTTAGAAGCGAGTTAATGTGTTGGAAATATTTTAGTGACAGATTTTAACATATTATCTTTAATACATTATTTTTCCACACACTTGACAAACTATTTAACTCTCGTTTCTAAATGGGTTACTACACTCAAAATAATCTACAAGATGTTTATGTAACACTTGTAAATATAGTGATCTATGCGTATATGTAATGCACAAACTAGTAACATACAAATAGCATACATGGAAAATGTGTTTAGATATATAATTAGCTCAATTATAAATAGTAATGATTACTTATTAATATCTATTAACAGAGTTGAAGCAAAAGTTAAGCACACATAATCATATAGCATACACATAAGGATATTCGTCATCGTTTTATGTATTAGATATAACGATGTATACATAGCTTGATTTTATTTGAAAACAAAAATAGTTTCCTCCCCATTTTAAAAATTAATCAATATCAATGTTTTCGAGGATAAGTTGACTAGTAATGCTCGACTTTAAAGAAAAGGTAAACTACAAGTTTTACGTCAAACTGAAACATATAGTTTTGACCACTATATAGTATTTTGCATTTCTGACTCACTTAAGTTTAGAATAAAGACTTGGAAGTATTTTTAAATGAAACTAGACTCGATTATCTTCGAAATGGCGGGTGGCACGACTTCTAAGGACTTACGGTTGATTTTATATGATTTTTCGAAGTTTGCCAAAAACTGAAGAAACAGACAGGCGGCCCCCATAAAGGTGACGGCCCCCGGATATATTTGGGGGCCGCCCGAACATTTATGGGACTGCCACCAGTGACTCCAAAACACGTTTTTTGTTCAAAATCATTTTGTAACTTAACTGTAGAACATAGGACTTTAAAAAGTTGTTCCAGCACATAAATTTCGTGTTTTAGACATCATTTCTACTCTTACGACTTAGACAAACATAAGTTGACACTTCCAAGTTCTTTTGAGGACATTTTCCTTCAAGCTAGTATATGAAGTATATTTAATAACAAAACTAGTACGAATCAAACAATAAAACACTTTCCAAATTTAGTCCCCCTTCATGGGTAATTTGATATATGGATCATACTCTATTTTAAAACCCATTTGTTTTGAAAACTAAAGCAACGTGGCTCTGATACCAATTGTGGAAACCGTAGAAGGAGGGGGGGTGAATACGTTTTCATTTAAAAACTTTAAGATCAAAGATTACATCACTCTTCTATCGGCGGTCCCATATATATATGGGGGCCGCCAAGTATATCAGGGGGCCGCCTGAGTTATGGGACCGCCACCAGAAGAGGTTTTCGGACTAGATCTTTTGTATCAATTACCCGATCAAGTTTGACGCAATATGAGAAGTGGCGATAATAGGTTTACAATAGCTAACGCATATTCTAACAATATAACCACATTCACAATATATAGCACAAAGAGCTACACAACCTTAACTAACAAGATCTACACAACCATTCACACAATCATGAGCACAATGCAAGTATAAAAGTAAAGCGGTAAATGTAAAGAAATAAGTAAAGCGAAAGGTAAAAGAAAATGCAAACCGACACGGTGATTTATAGTGGTTCAGTCACGAAGCTCCTCTTTGCCCTACTCCACTCCTCGAGTATCCAACTCGAGAGTTACTTCACTAATCAACAAGCTCCCTTTCGGCGGAGAAAACCTTATACTCATGCTTACATTATTTTCCGACACTAAGCTAGATGTCGAGTCCTTCTTCGGGTATAACCAAACCCGTTATGTTTTATGGCCCAACATAACAAACCTTGTGTTTTATGGCCTAAACACATAAACCGCGTCGCTTACATTATTTTCCAACACTAAGCTAAATGTCGAGTCCTAATCTTAGCTAGAACCAATCTACCACTTCACCAATGTATTTTAAGGCCTAAAATACTAACCAACCCACAATCAACCCATCCAAATATATACATCATTTGGATCTACACACTACTAAAGATTGGAAGACATTGACTCGATCTATATGTAACAAATGGACTAACTAGACTACATAACTTCGGATCTTGAAGATGACCGAAGTTCTTCTCTTCTACTTGAGGGAAGAAGGAAAGAGTAGAAGATTGGATCACATTTAAACAAGATTAAACAAGTTAAATGATCAAAGATTTAGAAAGATTTAGTGAGATCTAAAGAGAGAAAGAACTGAGAGAGATTCGTGCAAAAGGGTTATGAAATTAGTTGGGGATGACCCACTATTTATAGGAGCTAAAAGCTAACAGTCTGGCAACGGCGGTCCCGGCGGTCCCTTATATATAAGGGGGCCACCAGGCCTATAAGGGGGCCGCCGCCTAGACTCCGCTCCCTTTTTTGTCTTTTTGTGGGGAAGGTTGTATCTGGTATAGAAGCTTCAATTTTGGGAGGAAAACCAGATTTCAAATTTTATATTTAAATAAAACATTTCTTTTATTAAAAAGTATTTTGTGTCTATTTATTTTTGTGAAAAATACTTTTGTAGAAATGTAATGGTTAAAAAAAATATTTTTCTTTGAGCATCCTACAAGTTTAATTTGTTTGTACATACCTTATGTGATTTACATCGGATGCAAACAAATGTCGGTGTTGATGCAGACTTAAGACATAGAGTGTTGTTGATATGTATGCATTGATAATTTATGATTACGAGTAACTTGCGTACTTTACGTTATGTTTTACGGGTTACATGTTTGTTATCGCCAAAACATAAAGAGATCGTATAGATTAAATATCGTAATATTTGCACTAATAGATCTCTCTGAACACTTCCATATTAAGAGTGAAATTTTTCTTGCCAATCTTGAACCTGTAAAATGAATCATGCTTGTTGATGGTGAACCAAAACTGATGCATATGTATATCTCGTATGCGGTGATAAGGAAAGCAAGATATTAAGTGGTGAGTGCAAGAGCATCCAAAACAACTTGATAGGTAGGTTCTTTCTGATTCTTTGCAGGATCAATTCTCAGGTTGCATTTGCCAATCTCGAATCGATTCTCAAGTGGTACCAATGCATTGTCAAGAGCAACTTGTTGAGCAGTAGTGGTATTCATGGTTTTGCTAAGATTTGTCAGATACAGTTTATATACACCCATCTGCTGGGCTAAAGTTGGAGATAGACAGCTCACTGGCCCAGAGATCATCCACGAAACGACTGAGAATATCGTTCAAATCAAGAGCCGTATCCAGGCCGCTCGTGATCGTCAAAAGAGTTATGCCGACGTAAGACGAAAACCCCTCGAGTTTCAAGTGGGAGATAAGGTTATACTGAAAGTGTCACCATGAAAAGGGTGATACGCTTTGGCAAACAGGGAAAGCTGAACCCTCGTTATATTGGATCTTTTAAGATCATAGACAAAGTAGGAACTGTTGCCTACCAACTTGAACTTCCAGATCAGTTGAGTAGAGTTTATAGTACGTTTCACGTCTCAAATTTGAAGAAGTGCATGGCTGATGAACCTCTTGCTATACCTTTGGATGAAAAACAAATCGATGACAAACTCCACTTCATCGAAGAACCTGCCGAGATCATGGACCGTGAGGTCAAACGTCTAAACAGAGTCGTATTCTGATTGTCAAGGTACGCTGGACTTAGGGAGAGGTCTTGTGTTCCCCCTGCCTTGGGGCGCGTTGAAGATCAAATGCCAAAAGAAAGTACTCTCATCTTTTACCATTTCTGCTCATGTGGCTGGTGTGCTAAGTCTTATTTTTTTGCTATGAGGACAAAAAGCTATATACGGGAAAGGATGTGACACCCTGTAAATTCGTTCAGTAATTTAGACGATTCCAGTCGCTTAGAATTTGAATTTTTAAAGGTTTCTTTACCTTTTACGTTTACCGGGTAGTTTTCTGCTATTTTTGAGAATCATCGCCGGGAAGTGAATGGGTCACCAAACGTTGTGTATTTTAGCAATAGCCTCGTTTTTATATTTTAGGCAATATAAAAATTTCATAATTCTTGGAGATATCGGTATTCGTTTTGTTACTTGGTGAATGAATGTGTTTTATTTAAAATGTAAGCATATGCATGGAAGGCTTAGAAATTAAATCAAACAAGGAGCACTAGCATCTTAAAATATTGAAAACCATATTGGTCCCCCCTTATCTTATTCGTCCAAACAAACACCCCATGTGAACCTTGGAGGCCAAGTTAAATTTCAAAAACAATAAGACAAGTTAACAACTAGCATTTGTCCTTGCTTAATTTTGAGTGGGAGATCATTTTGGTCCCCCCTCCCCTCCTTGTCTTATCCCACACATACATACACTACACACTTTTAGTGTGTGAAGTAATCTTGCACATATATACTATATTTCATCTCATTTTCATTATATCACACACACACTTAGCATTTTGGTTCATGAAGATTGATTTTAGATGCACGAAGGGAATTATAACCGGGGAATAGACACAGATTATTAGGCAAGCAATTAATACACAGGACAAGAAACAATGATCAGAGAGTCAATCATGGAATTTTAACACACTAACTATTGGCTAACTATAAATAGCTAGGCAAAACAATTGAATTCTAAGGAAAGAATACCCTAAATGAATCACTTAGTGATAATTTAAAGGAATAATACACTTAGATTAAATGTTTATGAATAGATTGCCTAGTTATTTGATATGTGTATAGTTCTCCTAGTTATGTTGTTTGTGTATAATTCACCTAGTGAAATCGTATAATTCTCCTAGCGTAACTCACGTATAATTCGCCCTTGTTAAGTGTATAATTCGCCTGGTGTATAATTCATCCAGGCTTGCCAAGTGTATAATTCGCCTAGTGTATCCATGTATAATTCGCCTAGCTTTAAGTCACATATAGTTAGCCTAGTATAAAAAGAGGTATAGTTCGCCTAGGCCACTGGTATAATTCGCCTAGTGAAATCCACATATAGTTCGCCTAGGCAAAACATGGTATAGTTCGCCTAGTAAAAACATGACATAATTCGTCCAACCCTTTTGCACGTATACTTCACCTAGCCAAACATTTCAACACATTTAATCTTCATTCTCAAGCATCAAAATCGGTTTAAACATGAACTATAGCTAACATAATTGTTAGGAATTATGCATTCCTGACTTAGTACTGTTAGTTATATTAATTAGTGCCGCTAGTTGTAATTTGTACTGACAGTACAAAATGTTAGTACCGATCAGATAGTTAGTACCGTTAGTATAAAATAGTTAGTACCGTTTATGAGATATGCATGAGATATCTTAGGAAAGGATATGCATGATCTTTGTACGCGTTTTGTAAAGCCCATTAGGGTTTCCTTAGTCTATAAAAGGAACCCTAGGCATAGTTAGTAGATATAGTTCTACACAGATCAATAGAGATCGATTAGCAATCATAGTTTTGTAATTTGTAACCTAGGCAGATTCAAGTTATAATATAAAGTTCTTTTGTGATTCTTAATACTGTTCTTCTTAGCATTATTGATTAGTTTCTGCATAATCAATAGTGTTCAAATTAGTGTTTCATTATTATTGCTTTAGAATTATCTAAAGGAACAAACCCTTTACAAGCTAAAGGTTAAGATCTATTCAGTAAACGATCCAACAATAATCATCAACTACACCAATATTAACATGAATTAACCACAAAATTTTCAACTTATGCAAATTTTGACTCGAATGAACCTTAAAACCCAAAACTAATAAGTTTTGGTGTATTGGCTTGTTTTAGCACACTCAGCCACTCACAAAGAATCATTATAACTTATGTAAACACAAACCCAAGAACTTTTACAAGTTCTTGACCTTTTTCCTAAAATTTTCGAACAAACAATCACACATAAATTATTCATATGTTAGCCTCATGGAAAACTATTTTAGACATCCATTCTATATCCCTAAAAGATCAAAACCCCTCAATCAATTTAAAGATTCATACACTTTTTGACTTGAAGAACATTAAACCTATTTCTAGGGTTTTTCGAGCAAAAACAAATGATTAAGGCTAATTCCTTTTTATTAGGAGCTTGTTAAGATGTAAGAAACATGCTTTTAGTTTACCTTGATGATTGAAACACACGAATTAGAGATGTTCTTGAGTGATTCGAGTTCAAAGAGAGACAAGGGGGGGTGTTTGGTTGTGTCGTATGATATAACACCGGTGGGGGTGCTTTTTATAACAACCCAAGAATTTTCATCAACCTATTTTACTATGATCACAATTATACGGGGAAATTTTTCGGTTTATTACATTACTTGCATTGTCAATATCTCAATATATAATGTAATTTGCATAACTAAAGTAGACGAGCTCACGCAACCTATCTATGGCAATCCTGTCTTCATATATGTCAAGCAAACATCACAATATGTCAAGTCAATATCATCATATCCTTATTACAAAGTACATTATTCCTATAATGTACCATTCGCAACGTTATATCAAAACGGGCTTTAAACAGTTATCGGATGCCTCTAAACCCTAATTCCATGAAGGATTAACATCTAAAGTGAATGCACAAGCTACTAAAGCATATGTACAAGCAATATAACATCTCATTTGAAATATAAAATCTCTTCAAGTCAAAGTACAAGTCTCTAAAAGCTCAATGCACAAGTCATTAAGCATGACATCTAAAATAGCCGTTTTACCTCCGTTTTCATTCCAATTTCTTCACCACCACTTATGTACAAGCTACTATACTCATTATATAATTTTTAAACCATAATTATTCTATTCATAAGCCTTCATACACATATTTACACTCAAAACCCTAATTCAAAAGTCTAAAACCCTAACCCGAGCAAAATACTAAACCATAACCCGTTTATCAATTATTATCCGTTTTAAACCTTAACCAACACTCAAATAAGTTGTAATAACTTATTTTACAATCATATCAATCCTATTACATCATTATTTCATCATTACTTCATCATCTTATTTCATTTGTACGTAAAATGAATCCGAGAAACCCTAAATAAACCCTAAATGATCATTCGACCTGTTTTCTTGTTTTTAACCATTTCAATCTCCAATAAGCAATCAAGAGCCATTGTAAACTCATAAAATGAGTTTACAATTCATTATCCATCATTACTTTGGCAATATACAAGAAATAGAAAGGTAGAAACCCTAAAGAAACCATTACGAGCCCTAATCTAACCCGTAACCTTATTTACTCAAATCCGACCCATTTTAAACCAAACCACCTATAATTTTTCATCAAGTATCCAAGATATAAACCTTGTAAACCCATATTAGCATTCATATTGTAAGCATGCTCGAAATCTAAGCCTTGAACTCACAAGAAAACCCTAAACCGTACCAAATGGAACCCGCGACTCTATTTCTTCATTTTAAACCCATTTTAACCCAAACCAATTACAAACATTTTCTAATTAACTTATTCACAGACCTTAAGAACCTATTTTAACCATCCTTGATCATCATACACGAAATGCAACCAAGAAAACTCGTGTAAAACCTTGTCGAGCTCAAATCTGACCCGCACCTATTTCTTACCCATTTTAACCTATTTAAAACTCTCCCATGTGCAAGATACCACCATGGATACCTTCTAGATGACCTAGAGCAGCTTACTAAGCTGCTTGGAACACTTCATAGCCAAGGATAGAGGCACATGGCCTCTCCTTTTTACTACTTCAGCCGCGGCAACAAGAAGGAGTAGCCAACACATCCAAGCTACTAATAGACCTTCCACACTTCATTTTCTAGCCTCAACACATCCCTAACTAGCTGCTACAGGTTTCAAGAGTAGAACCCATGGCTTCCTTAACCTCCTCATCTCCAATTGACTATAAATAGCACCCTTGTATCTCCATTTAAACTCGCACCAACCATTTTCTTTCTATAAACCCTTAAGGCAGCAATAATTTTCTCCCATATGATCCTAGGATCATAAAATAAGTTCAAGGAGTGAAGCCCTGAAGAATTGAAGCCTCAGAGTCATTATTCTAGACGTACGAAGCCGAAAGTCTCGATTTTGACTCGTTTCTAAGCTATAAGCTCAAACCCAGGTTCTGAATGTTCTACTTCTGCTCCTACACTTTTATAATGTTCATATGATCATAAAATGTCCTATTGAATTTAAAAATAGAAAGCTTGCATGGCAATTTGGATATTGTTTTGTGGCAATTATAATCTCATGCAAGGGGTTTATGTCGTAACTTTTCGGAAAAACTTATAACTAAAACATAAAACAAAAGAAAAAAAAAAAAAAAAAAAAAAAAAAAAAAAAAAAATAAAAAAAAAAATGAAAAAATGGACTAAAAAGTGTTATTTTATCATGAAGTTATAACCCCACGGGATATATTATGTCACTTTTTAAAGTCCAAGGTTTACTTGATACTATCTTTCAAAGTTGAAGGACAAAAGTCGTAAAAATGCGAACTCCAAGGCATATTTGCAATCTTTTTAAACCCTCGTAGGGTATAAAATGTAACATATTTGAAAAGTATAAAATCTGTTTAAAACCTGTACAAGACCATAACTTTGAATGAAAGAATCTCTCGTGAGTTAACATTACAGATATGGATTAAAATACCGGCTTAAAACCGATTAATATCATAAACAATACTAGGTGCTTAATATTATGTAGTTCATCTTAGTTTTACGTTATTGACTGAGTTGTTGGGGTTTAAGATTTAGTGCCCTCACTCCTCAATCGTTTAAGTGAAGTGACTTTTGGATTATGTTGGCCCAGAACAGGTGTTGCAATATTCCAAACTCTTCATCAAATTCATAACTCTTAAACCAAAGTTCTAAAGTACAATCTTCTTAAGACTCAACATATTTACTCAGGTTGCGTGACGTGGCTGTTTACTATCATTTCATTATATCAACATTCCCTGGTTAAGATTGTGATAAGGTCATCAGCTTTCATTTCAGAATATTTATTACATCTACCTATCAGGTGAAGTTCATAACCTCGCCTTTACTTATTTACATGTTTTATAAACCCGCGAGGGGGATACATGCTTGTTACAAACTCTTTTAAATACTCATTTATCTTATAAACAATAGTGATTAACTTTTCAAAGAACTTAACCAAAGTTCTAAAGTACAATCTTCCTAAGACTTGACATATTCTACTCAGGTTGTGTGACGTGGCTGTTTACTATCATTTTACTATATCAACATTCCCCGGTTAAGATTGTGATAAGGTCGTCAGCTTTCATTTTGGAATATTTATTACATCTACCTATCAGGTGAAGTTCATAACCTCGCCTTTACTTATTTACATGTTTTATAAACCCGCGAGGGGGATACATGCTTGTTACAAACTCTTTTATATACTCATAACAATGTGATTACTTTTCAAAGACTTAATGAGTTCATAATCTCACATGCTTTATAAACCTGTGATATCTACTGTAAACCATGAATGCAAGTGTTCTCTAAACTATATGCTACCCTGATATATTATTGCCTAAATACATGGAAATATGTCTTTAGGTAGTATCTCCCAATATCTCTTTGGGGTAATATCTCTTTAATATCTCCCAATATCCCTTATATATCTCTTTGGGTAGTATCTCCCAATATCTCTTTGGGTAGTATCTCCCAATATCTCTTTGGGTAGTATCTCCCAATATCTCTTTAATATCTCTTTATGTGATTCATGAGTTTAGGATGATAATACTGTTCACTATGACAATAATGTTCTTCATGATAATTATTCCTGCAATACCAATATTTCTAATTATGATAACTTGTATTCAACTATTACATTTCAAGCCTATGAATTTCACTCAACCTTTGTGTTGACCCTTTTTATGCATGTTTATCTTGGGTAAATGAGCAACTTATGGCATGGAGTGGCATGGACTCGAAGATGGCTAAAACTTGTTATCATTCACATTATATGTTTCTAGATTTTGAGACCTGCCTTTGTAAAACTATGATTTGAAATGAATGATAACTTATCTTTTGAACAAACGTCTCTTTTGAAGTCATTTTCGATGATTATGATTGTTGTATCCATGAAGTAATACCCCAGATTAGCTTCCGCTGCTATATTGTAAAAATGGGGGTGTTATAGATTGGTATCAGCGCCATGGTTATAGAGAACAATGTCAAAACCATAACTATAACTACATTTCTTTTCTAGCCATCAAAGTCCTCCGTGCTACTACATTCCGGAACAAGTATGTAAAGATACATATCTATTATACTATTACATAAATAACTTAAGTTATTTACAAATTTGGATTGTTATCAGAATGGTGTCTTCTCCCAATCACTCTACTTCCGATCTTGAGGATGCTTTTTCCTCTATGAATATTCTTAACTATACTTCGGTCTCATCGGATTATTTCCTAGCTTCATCAGGAAGCAGTTCTTTTAACTTCTCAGAAAACTCTACAGATAATATAATCCCACTAGTATTCTCATCTTTCTACAATAATCCTTGTTTGAAGGACGTACAAGCATTTTATGCTAAGGAATTACCTATTTCATCACCAGATCCTATTACTCCACCAACTATTTTGACTCCATCTCCGGTATTACCACCATCATTACTATTTGATCCTCGATATTTCTTTGTTCCTGAAGAACTATTATCACCTAAGAAGCGAATATGTTCCTCATCTTCTTCCTCAACTACGTTATCTAATCCATCTCGGAAATAAACCCGTAATTTGGGATCATCATCTTCCTCAGTTTATACTCATACCCCTCCTCATGTATTTGAAATAGGAAAATGTTCAGATAAGATGTATATGAAACATCATTAGAAACAAGTCGAAGATATCTTGAATTACTTAGATGAACTCTATCTTCATCGCATTGAGAGAATGGAAGAAGGACGTATAAATGGTAACGAACTAAAGACCGAACTCAAGGAAATCCGTACTCAGATTATCAAACTTCAAAAGAAGCGGTTAGGGCAAAAGGATAAGATTGCCTTTGCTTATTATAGAATTTCCGATCTTGAACAAATCATTGAGAAAATCCAAGCTTATCACCAAACAAATCAGGAAGATCTTTAGGATGTCATCTACCAGTTCAAAATCATCAACTCTTAAACTAGTTATAGCCTTATCCTAAGCCACGGGATATGTGGTATAAATAAAAACGCTTGTCAAATCTTGACTATGTACAGTAAAAAGACAAGTTATTTATAAAGGAAATCCCGTTTCATACCTTATTGTTTCCAACTTATCTCTCTCTTCCATCATCATCTCCATCATTTGTATCATTATCTCCGTCTTCATGAATCATACCATAACTTCTAAGTGCTTAAAATCCAAAAATAAGCATTTCTCTAAGCATTTTAAGCATCACATTTTCTTTAAAGTATTACCTTTCTAAACTTGTGATGTCATTCTTACTACATGTTCTCTTATATTGATAGAATGCCTCCCAAAAGGATGTCAACATCCGAAACACCAGCCATAACTTTAGATTCCATCCGGCAACTGATTGCTGATCTTACTACAGCCATGGACGCACAGACTGCTGCCATAGCAAGTACTAGTAATCCCAACAATCTTACTGGAACTCCTACAGTAAAAACGGCAAACTAGGAGCAGTAGGCCTTATTCGCTGGTTTGAACGAACTGAATCAGTATTCTCACGAAGTAGATGTGCTGAGGAAAATAAAGTAACATTTGCTACTGGTACTTTAACTGATGATGCCTTGTCCTGGTGGAATGCACATGCCCAGCCTATGGGAATAGAGCAAGCTAATCAAATCACCTGGACTGAGTTAAAAAGGCTTCTGACGAACAAGTACTGTCCTCGAACTGAGATCAAGAAAATGGAAGATGAATTTTATGGTCTAACTGTAAATGGAAGTGATCTCAAGACTTATATTAGAAGATTCCAAGAATTAGCATTCTTATGTCCAAACATGGTGCCAAATTCTGAGAAACTTATGGAAGCTTTCATCGGGGGACTGCCGCAAAGCATTAGCTCACATACTAATGGACCAAATAATAAAGCGTAATTCTGTGCAAGAAACCAATAATCACAAACGAAAGTTTGATGATAGAAGGAACACCACCAATAACAACAACTATTCCAATAATCGTGACAAAGACAACTACCCCAATGATCGCAACAACAATAACCACTCCAACAATCACATTAACAAAAATAACTACCCAAATAACCGTAACAATAACAACCGCAACAATTATCACCATCAGCAGCAAAATGGAAGGCAGGAAATCTTTAAGGCTAATGGAAACCGTGGATATAATGGACCTCATCCCCTTTGTAGGAAGTGTAATCTGCATCACACACGACCGTGCACTGTTAGGTGTCAGAATTGCCACAAAGTAGGCCATCAGACTAGAAACTGTAGGAGGTAAGAACATCTATTTTCCAACATCACTCTATCTCTCAAATCTCGAGACGTGTAACATAAGTCTCAACTCTTTTTCATATGTAAAGTTCGTATGTAAAGTTATCTATAAAGAGATAATTCCGTTACATCTTGTTATCTGGTGATATCAAAACTCGACATTTTTTGTCAATTCTATCATGTTCAAACTCTGAATACTCTCCTCATACCTTTGCAACATAAATTTTCATCCTCAATTATATGAGCGTCAATACAATCAACATCTTAATATTGTCTAACCATTCATGATCATATCATTTTCTACACATTACCATATCATGTTTTTATGCTTA
>BQNB010034305.1:0-36223 GCA_026074375.1 Tanacetum coccineum
TAACTATCACAATTTTAAGGGTTGTATAGATGTACATTTATGTTACTACATGTATGTTTAAGTTGGCTATTTCTTTAACGAAACAAAATAATACGCATTATACTATACACCGTCTAGATCAAACACTCATACAAGTAACTATACATTTGTTTTTTTAAGGAATTTGTTTTTGTAGTTTGACGAATGATTATTAATTTAACATGAATATCGGGAGAAGTCAAGGTGATAAATGTGTTGCTTATTTTCAGGAAGAAGATGATACAAATTATGTAGAATGAGAGGCTGCAGATGTAATTTACAGTGACTTCGAGGAAGATGTATGTTAAAGTGGCTCATCATGATCAATGTATTTACTCTGTATAGAATGTAACAGTTACACAAATTAGTTACTTATCATTAGTTGGAAATGGGTCAAAATGGGTTGGGCCAAAACAAGTTTAGAAATGCTTTTTTGTAATGGAATATGGGAATGATGATTTTGATGTTGATTTTTTTAATTTATGATGTGTATTTTCAAGTTTTGTTGTCAGACATGTGACATATCTATCAAGGTACTTTGACAAAGAGACACTACTGCAACTTTTAGAAAAAAGTAGTTGACCCGGTTGATAAGTATAAAACAAACTTGTGGCATTATCAAGTTTCTTTTGTGGTATATTTTTGAAGAGTTCTTTATAAAATCTTTGTGTCTCATTATTATTATTATTAGCACAGAGTTTTCGTAACCAGAATAATAAGCTTAAACTTAGATTGCACAAATTTTCTTGTTATATGTTTTTTTGTTCTTTTAGTTTAATAATTTCAAATACTAAGAATAGAGTTCGAACACAAATGTGTAAAATAAGATGAAAAGACTTGCAAAAGAAATCGGGATATATATATATGAGGGGCTCTAAACCAAGTATAAAGCGAGGATGTCATGCAAATAACTCAAAATCATAAAAAAGGTATGTATTTAACTTTTATGATTTTTTGTCAAACTGGATTAGTGGAAATTTTCACTTTTACTTTTACTTTTTTATTTTTAATATTCAATCATTTAATGTTATTTATATCTTACATTCTCCTACTAGATTTTGTATCTTTAAAAATAATCTTACAGCTTCGTTTATATTACTTAATTGAATGAACATGTTTCTTGTTTAAATGATTAGTGTATAATGAACATGTTTCTTGTTTGTTACATGACTTAATAGAATTACGTACTATTGAATCGTTTATCTTGTGTAAAGGAGTTCGAAAATTGTATGCCAAGCAGCAACAAATGTACCAAGATTTCAAAAATTGAAGTAAAAATTTTGTATATCTTCATGAAATCATAAATTATTTTCACTTAATGCTATATAGACGAGTACCCGTGCATATCAACGTAAATTTCTAGTGACAGACAATTAACGATATGTGATTTTGTGGTGAGTGTTTCGTGTACGGATGCGATATACATGTACATGTAGATATGATCATATATGGGATTACTCGTGCATAGCAACGAACATTTCTAGCAGTACATAATTAAAAATAAATTTGTTAATTAAAACTTTGTTTGCTTAAAACTAACTTTGAAACAAACTCAATCTTGGTTTCCAAAAAAAATAGTTTCTACACAAAAAAAATTATATTAATAATATTAATCTGATTTTAACAAAAGTGGTTAAAGGACAAATTACTATATTACACATTTTACATTTGAAACGACAGCGTTTTTGCACCCATGTGCACTATTCATCTTAAGCACTGTAGCACTGCTACAGTGCTGGGCCAAAAAGAGGCCCAAAAAATTTAGCTTAAAAAATTTGGCCCGGCCCAATTAGTTATTTTTTTTATTTTTTTTTTAAATTGTCGGCACAAAATAAGGAGGAAAAAAATGTTACACATTTTACATTTGAAACGACAGCGTTTTTGCACCCATGTGCACTATTCATCTTAAGCACTGTAGCACTGCTACAGTGCTACAGTGCTGGGCCAAAAAAAGCCCCAAAAAATTTAGCCTAAAAAGTTTGGCCCGGCCCAATTAGTTATTTTTTTATTTTTTTTTTAAATTGTCGGCACAAAATAAGGAGGAAAAAAATGTTATAAAAGTATCGACGCATTCAGATAAAAAAATACCCGTTTCAAAACCATATGTTTGGCTAACTAAAAGTGTAAAAGGAGTTGCATTGTAAAAGTGGTAAATGACAGTATTGTCTAAAGATCTTCTCCTCAATGATTGTAAAACCCAAAACAACGTCTTTAGAATTGTGTTTTCCACCAGTTCCATTAAAACCCAAAACAACATCATCAAGATCGAGAGTTAAAACAAAAGGTAAAAGAACAATAAAAGCAATATAAATCAACATAAAGAATAATAAGATTATACAAAAAAGGCCACCAAAAAATAACCAATCTGTTTTAAATACAAGTAATACACATGACCAAAAGTAATTGATTTGAATACAATAAATTGTGAGTGTAAGAATAGATAAATGGGAAATCGAACTGAAAATTATTAATCATATAAACAGTAAATATTAGAAAAGCGGCATGCGAAACTATTATTAAGAAATTGGGTACAGTGAATCGAAACAAATTTGGGTAAACTTTAAAGCACATATGTTGATAGAAAATTCAATGAATGTAAGTAGCAAGAATGCAATTAGAGAAACGAGACAGTCAACTCCGTGCGAGTCGCACGACCTCTAAACTCTACTTCTTGATTCGCGGATAAAAAATGAGTCATTGTTTTAAACTTCTGTAGCTTCGTTATTGTGTCAACTTGTGTGTGTTAACAGTGTTAGTCTTGTTGGTCCATCGTATGTTTTGCTATGTGGTTATATAGCAGCGTTGTAAATAATATGTTAAGATTATTGAGGTCATTTATGTAGTTAGTGATGTTGTCGGACTCCGATGTCATACTTCTTAACACTATCTGTATTCTAACCCATTAAGCAAGTTTCTGAATAATACATATGAAAATATTGTTGTTAATAAATTAAAATCAAAAGAAAACGCCGGTAATGCGAATTTGTAGAGATTTCTAACTGTTATTTTTTGTTTATGGTTTTTAAATTATAATTAATAGGGGTTCTTCTGTTTTGATGTCGAGTTTTCGATAAAGTGGTGGGATTATAGTTTGTGGTTCTCAAAGAGTGTGGTGTCTAGTTTGTGCTTTTTCCATAATAGATCCAGGATTTAGTTTGTTTTTTAGAATTAAGGGGTTTAGTCTGTGCATACTGAGGGGGAAAAAAAAAAATTAGGGATAGTTTACTCGTTGTCCACTGTATATGTGAGTTGAAAGGTATTAACAACATAGTTTAAATACATAGCCTCGTCTTTCATAGCCATGATGGCTGGGGGTTTAATCTCATCAACAAATCTGCCTTTATATACCACATTTCTTTACCCATTTTATCATCTACACCCAAATCTCCTCTTAATTCTCGTGCGCATAATTCCAATACTTTAGTACCCATAAAATTTCCATTTGTATCCACTTGCTTATTCATTTGCAATGCGCAAAGCATCTAGGACCCGAACAGCCACATGTAGCAAAGCAGGCTTGTCACCGATGATTGATTAGCGTTTCAGTGGCTTGAATCCAGCCCGTTCTGCTTCCAAGTACATGAAAATTCTTCCTTGATGCAAGCTTGTCTTGAAAGCCGACGTTTTGTGAACCTTTGCCTCTGATTAGGCGAGAGAATCTGTTAGGGTTGCCTTGGTTTAGCTTGACCTGATGTTGTTGCTGCGAACTTCAAGCGAATGGAGATCAAGATGAAGTTCAATACAAATAATCAACCAAACCAAGATAGATGTTGGCTGCTAAGCGATCAAAAGCGTGGTGAAACGACGTAAGATATTTGGCATTGAATTGATGGTGATTGCTAAAAGCGTTGAATGACATGGAGAGCCACCTTAAGCGAGACGGATGTGAGAGAATTATGGATGTGAAGAACAATGCGAGATTAAGGATGGGATTCGGACAGCTATTGTTCTCTTGTGTCATCGTCTTTAAAGTCTCTGACTTTAGTGTTTTGATGTGATAGTTGCGTCTGTTTGTAGTTCTTTATGTTTTGTTGTTGAGGACATTTGTATCGATTTGAGTGGTTTATACTGCATGAATATGAAATTTATGTATTAAGCTAAATATTGTGGTTTTTAATTAGCGTATTACGTATTGTTGGTTTTATTTCCCTGATGAATGTTTTGTTAGTTAATTTAGATTTGTTTTGTTTGAGTGTGGAAGTTTTAGAAGTATCTTGTATCTGTTAGTTTGGTTAGGGTTTTATCGAATTGAATGTTATACTAAGTTATTATCGCATTTGGGTAATTGCAATCGATAAACGGACATTTTCTTTCTTGGTTTTAAGATACTGTTGTTCTGATAGCTTTACTAACGTAACTATTGAGCGTACACATTTCGTTTCTCAATCTTTCTCTTTTCCGCTCTCCTATGCGAATTAGGATCCTGAGACAGAGCCTATGGCGGATCGGTTATGTTTGAGAATCAGCAGTTGATTGATAGACATACAATCTTAGACGGTCAACTTTATCAACAACATTTATACACCGAGTAAAATAACCATATTTTGTATAATTATTGCAAAACAATTATTACTTAACGTTTGTATTTATTGAGAATTGCAGTAATTATGGGAGTCACTATGATGAAGATTATTCAAAAAAGCACCATATCTCCTCGAACCCTTCAAGAATCCGACCAAGGACAACACCACATCTCCCCTCCAGCTAACTGACGTCAATTCTCGACATCTCAATACGCCTCAGTCTCAAATCCAAAGTCAAGAATAGAAACCGATACAGGCCTAAACCACGTCCTCGGCTTGCACTCATCACAAAAGACCTCGAAGAAACAAGATCAATACCCGTAATCCAGGAATGACCTATACCCTATTCAACTATGGAAATAATATATTAATGAGAAAATATCAAACGGGATCCCCTACTCCAACTATGAGTAAAATCCACAATACGCCGTAGCAACCTTTCTATACCCGTATTGACAATATTCCAACCTTAGTAAATAAGAAAACTCAAAAACGAGTTTTGAGTGTGCTACACAATCAATATATTTTAGCGCCGAAAACCTCTCCAACCATACCTGAAAAAGTTGCAAGTTTTCAGAGGACAAAGAATAGCAGAAGAGATCTGCCGAACGGAATTCAATCCATCAGAAACAACTGTAATCTCCTATACTCTTTAATCGAATCAGGGTTTTCTAGGTATCATTCGGTTAACAGTCGGATTAGTTACCTTGGCTGATCTTTAAATTCACCTTGTAGTGATCTTTTTATATGTTGATAAAAGGCTAATACCTTCGGTGTATTAGACCATCTATTATATGAAGATCTCAATGTTTGTTTGTCTTTATCTCGATTGCTTAATTCAACTGTTCTTAACTCTGCTTGTAGTTATGTTACAGCAATTTACATATTCTGGTTTACGCAGCTTTGTATGCCGACCTACATACTCTCAACTGATCTAGTGATACGGACCAAGTAATCTAGATGCCGGGATGGCTCTCCATATAGTGATTTATACATCTAGACTAATAGGATCACAAATAATAACCTATCTTGTCGCTTAGATCTGGCGACTCTAGCTTGGACAAACGTAGCGTAAACCTTCTGGGACAGACGAGTAACTCTTAATTTGATTTGGCGTAACGACTTGGTTCAGCTGGACTACTAGAGTAATAAAATTAGCCTTAAGCCATAAGCGTTGGTGAATGGTTTCTCTATGAGAATAGGGTTTACAAGCTCACCATTCCTTAATCTAAAAATTAGATTATTAATTCAGCCAAATCAAGGATGCTTTATGCGGATACTATTTAAATTGTGACAAAGACAATTCTTCGAGTATCTAGTCTTAGCGAAGACAGTCTACCCTGACCTCGCCTAAAGCTCCTTAAGAATGATATGCCGCCATCGAGAGAAGTAATCAATTGCACCAAAAAAACACATACATCTCACACAACGTTCTAATGCGCGGAAATTAATAAAAGTTTAAACTATATTCATCTTATATTAGAGGCGCCTTTTTTTTTTCTCTGAGCCACCCGCTTATTTATCCATTCTGTTAAATTTACTTCATAATTTGTATGCTTGTTAAGGTATGTATTAATGTATAATTATACTCCTTGATATGTTATAGCTAGTTAATAACTAGTTATAATTTGATGAATGTTGATTATGTCATATACTTACTAAGAGTTTTGCTTACGGATTGTAGTTGTTATGTTTTTTATAGGATCAAGTGGTGTTGATAAAGGTAAGGAGATGAAATAGCTTGGCCTTATTGTAGTAGAAGTCAACCTTGGATCAAGGAAATCATGAATTTGAAGCCTCGAGAGTCGATTGTTGTTTTGGGTATATTTATCATGTTAACTCTTGGGTCATCCTGATTTTGGAGTCTCAATATTGCAGTCTTATTGTCTTGTGTTTAGTTTTGTATGGGTAAAGTCTATGCTAAGAACAATGTAGTTAGCACTTTGATGTAGATACTTAAAGGGGTGTTTGGTAATCAACTAAATCTAACTATTTCAAATGTTATGGGTTTTGATGTTGTATGGTCAGATTTAATGTCATAACACCCTTTAGTTAAGAGTGTGCATGTATGAAAATTACAAGTTTGTGTAATGGGTCATTTCGGAGTTTTGTAGTGAATTTTGACCCGTTATGGTTAAACATGTCTTCATGTAATGAAATCGTTGAAACTTTATATTTTTATAAGCTTTATGATGTTAAGGTAAATTCTGGAATGTTTTATGAAATATCGAGTTAGAGAAGTCAGTTTTCCAAAAACAAAAGCATTTTGGTTTGAGCAGACAGCACGAGCCGCCCGGCTAGATCTCCAGCCGCCCGGAGAGTTCTCCAGGTTTCCGAATTTTATTTTTTTACATAAAATCTAAACCTTAAAAAGTTACAAGTTGTTCCTTATATTGTTGGAAAGCTTATTAAGTCTACTTTATGATAATGATAATTCCAAGGTCGTTAAGGAATGACATAAGGTCATTCCCGGCCTTACGTTTTTATAAAAGTTTTAAATTTTTGGTCATTTTGAGTCTGGAAAAGGATCGTTTCAATTGGGTAAGTCTTTTACTTATCCTACAAGTATTAGGATTATGTATCTTTTATTATAAATATGGCATTAGGGATGTAACTTTTTTTGGTTGATGATAATTTAATATTGATTAGGCATAATCAATTTGGGGATGTTGGTTTTTCCATTAATACTAAACCAATCAGGGGGTCGGTTTTTCCATTATATATAATAATATTATCTCGTATTCTCTTTTGTCTCACTATCGAATCTGTTACATATAAAATAGTTTGCCCTTTTTGATCAGATATATTAAATTCAGGATCATCATTTAAATTGTACTAGAGATTCATTCTAGATCATAGGTTAGACTATTTTCCTCTTCGGTGTCTGAATGTATCTCACTCAACATAATCATGAATAATCATGAAGCTTTTAACTATAGATCATCTTCTTCTTCTCCTACTGCTACTTCTGCCATTAAGTTGTATTCTTCTGGGTCAACTAGAATTCCTGACTCATCTTTCTTAGCTAGCAGCATCTATTGCTTTTAGAGGTTAGAGTCTATTTTCCTTAGTTATGTAGTGCAGTTCCTTGCAATGTGCCCAATCACCTGACATTTGTAGCATTTTGGCCCTGTAGGTTTAATACCATTTCCATTGTTCCTAAAAAACCTTGTTCCCGCATTGTTCACACCTTTTGTAGCATTATTCCTAGAATTCCGAACAGACTCAACGTTAACAATGGTTCTCGTATTCATCTGTCTTCTTGGTATAACATGTGGTTCAGGTTGCTCAATGTTGCGGTTGTCGTAAGGGACTTCTACAAGAAGTTTTACAACTCCCTAGGCAGTATACCTAACGGTTGTAGTGTAGTATAGGCAAGACTCGGGGGGTTGTTATCGTTCTCTAGGAGAATAGGTTGGAAAGGCTTGATCACGGTCTAACAAAATTCTAAGGGTTGAGAGAAGAATTTTTTTGTGTTTTTATGTTTATAGGAAAGCAGGTAAATCATGTATTTGAGAGATTGGTTGGTTTTAGCTATTAAACTAAATATAAACTAAGCTACAGATGATAACAATATAATAAAATATTATGTTTATTTAATCATGTATTACTCCCTAGATTGCTTCTCCTAGTGTTGTTGCTTTGTCACACTTGTGATGATCTATGCAATTATTTCCTAAGTCATGAACGAATTACACGAACCCACCGTCTATTTAATATTTCGTTAAGACAACACACAAGTAAGGTAGTATGAAGACTATTACAAGGCCCCTAAGAGTATATTAAATGCATTTGAAATATATTAAGAGTGGATCAACCATATAAGGGGCAAGGTAGTATGAAGACTGTTACCCGATAGTATCCTTTCTACACAATCATGTTTTCCTAGACATATCAACAGTGATACAAACAAAAGCTGGTAATCTAAGACCTAACATGCATATTCATCACAAGAAGCAACACCACTAAGATCTACATCCTAGGTTTCATACAATCTTTAATAAACACAATAGAAGGTTTAGCCAAGCATGTTAAAGATAAAATAAGAACAGATAAGAATCACACAACAAGACATATTGAATGAATAAGATAGTCTTACTTGATTAAGACATGAATTGAAGAGAGAACAATAGGGTTTTGAGACCTTAAACTCGTCCCTACAGCTGCTAAACGAACTAGGGTTCGTCCCTTTCTTTTACTCTAAAGTTACACACTTAAAATCCTAAAAACGAATTTGTATATATAGGAAACTCGCTATGACGGCGTTGCGTTTTAATCGTGACGCCGTCATGAATAGAATATTCTAGATAATGGGTTGGGTCGTGCATTCCGACGCCGTCTTAAGATCTTGTGACGCCGTCTTGAGATGGGTTGTGACGGCGTCACGTGTAATCTGTGATGCCATCTCCAGCTTCTGAGTAGAAATTCTTAAGAGATGTTGGTGTAGGTTCGTAGTCTTGTCTGTTTCTTCTCCAAATGAGCCAAAGTCACGTGTATTTCCTCCAAATGCCTTCCAAATGCTGAATACCTAAAAAGGAATGATTAAGTACCTATTTTGGGCATAAATACACGATTTAGGGGGTTAAACGACCATGAAAAAGTGTATAAAATGACACCTCATCACTCAACTAGCCTCAATCTTGTTTTTGATAAAATTGTTGTTTATGGATCTCCGATAAAATTGTTGGACAACATTAGTCAACATTGCCATTGCTCTTGTCACATCCGGTATTGGATCATTCAGAACAGTTTCTGGTTCGAAGCTAGCTTTGACTTGAGCGGTTGGAGTACTTAATTCATAAATGTTGCTACTTCTGCTTGAAGCATAATCGATCAGTGCACTTTGTTGTATAGAAAAAGGTTGTCGTGGTGAAAAGCTTTGTGAAGTGTTAGGTTGTTGTGGTAAATATCCTTGTGAGTGAACATATGGGTATGAATTGTCAGTCGTGGTTACAAGTGCTAAGGGATCTTGAGTTTTCCTTTGCATTCCCGAACCTATCTCATTTGCTTCTAGTTGGTTCTGCTTCAAATAGTCAAACAATTGTTCATAACTAACGGTATGAAGGTCTTTTGTTTGCTTAAATATTGACACAAAACGTCTCCACTCTAGTTGAAGATGATTGACAAACTTGATGTTGGTTTCAATGGGCCTCCTTTAAAATTCGTTCCTATTCAATTTATTGATCAATTTAGCGTATCTGCTGTGATACGCTTCAATTGTCTCTTTTGGAATGGTAGTGAACTGATCAAATTCTCAAAGAATAAGCGTTTCCTTATATTATTTCCCTATTTCCGAACCTTCCATATGTCGTCTAACTTTTTCCCATACCTCGTTTGAAATCTTAACAACATCTATAGTTTGGTAAATCTCGTTAGGTAAACCAAGTAATAGAACTTTTATTGCTTATTTATCTACCAAAAATCGAGTTAGGTATTGATCTTTCATATAAGCTTTAGTCTGATGTCCGCTGAATGGTGCAGATGGAGGATCTTGTGTTTCATCACTCGATATTTCAATAAGTTTCATCTGATAGGGACCTTTGAAGATAGAGTTGACCAGATGTCTCCCATTTGGCTTAGTATCGAGGTATCTTATCATACAACTTTTCAAGAGATGTAGTCTCCTCGATATATCATTAGGGGTCGATTTTCTGAACCAGTATTGATGACATCTTGTTGTTGAGCCATTATGAAGTAAATGAGTGATGTGAAAAGATACTTGGATCGTGAATGAAGATAGAGCATGATTGTTGACACACCCCGACAATGGCGAAAACTCAGGAATGCAACATAATGATCAATCATAACACAAGATACAAAATAGAGAAAACTACAATGCATAAACTTCAAGTGTTATGAATACCATCAACCTCGAACAACCTCAAGTGATGTCCCAAATCGCAACTAAAATCAACAATCTCTTACAATTAATCAAATGCCCTCACAGAGGTCCATAATCCAAACTTAATCTAAAACATCCAAATACTAGAATCAAACAACAAGCAAGCAAGACTTCACATGAAATTTTCCTCGGGATACTTCTAAGTCTGCTAACACAATCACCAAACTATTCTTCTTTCACTTCACCTGAAAATGATACCCGAAAACGTCAACAATAATGTTGGTGAGCTCGTAGGTTTGACCTTAAACCCAAAAGTTGTGCCAATATTTCAACAGTGGACAATAGTGCTATATGACAGTGAATATATGCAAACAACCTTAGCATCACCGCTAATCAATAACCATATGTCACTTACGCACCTAAAGGGCCTACCAGCTGGAGCACTAAAATTAGGGCAGGACCACACACAAACCAGGGTAGGCGTACCCATCCGCTCCAATAATCACACAAATACTGGGTAGGCGTACCCATCCGCTCCAAACAATCATACAACACATAATATTCACATAGCAGTCATAAGCACATATCTTGTCCCAAAAACAAAACCACATTTCGCACAGATCAATTCAAAACATTTCAAAACACATTTGAGTATCATTTTCCCCCAACGGAAAAACAGTAAAAAGTGGGGCTACGAGAACTCACCTCAAGCAAGTCTTTAGCAACCAAATCTCAATCACACAAGCAAATGCAACGACGCCCGCACACGACCTAGTCCAGTTAATGTCCCAATTTAATCATCCAATTCCAAAACAATCTTCACGTTTGATGCATAGAGTTTAGACGCGTTGTACAATTACCCAAAACAATTTAGTGGTGTGATGGTTGACGACATATCTCAACAATCATATCAATCTCATTACTCGATAATACATACTTATACTATTTACAAAAAATAGATAAGTAATATAAATAAATATTTATAATTAATAATTATAAATATATCTCGACAAGTCCATTCGGTAACCTTAGTCACTTCAAAATAATCATAATACGGTTGAAAATGAAACGTTTACTCATAATAAACACATTAAAGAAGTTTCGAGAAAAATTATATTTTTCGTCCTTTAGTGAATTTTTAAATAAAAATAATAATTAAATAATATTTTATTATTTAAAATCAAAAATCATGTTTTTAGGAAAATTTCTAAGTATAAACTTTTTATGAAATTTCGACATGACCCGTACGCTCATACAACGTTTTCCAAGGTTTCAAACCTTATTTTCAACACTTTTCATAAATTCGACACTTTTCGACAAAACTCCAAAATCTCAATCTTTAAAGTTTACTAAAACGTTTTTCCCAAAATATCGTTCAATATCACTGCATAAACACATTTTCACTTCCAAAAGTCCGTCAAAACTCTCATAACGACTAAATATCGCTTATTGGGTTTTAAGGCCCAACAAGGGTCCATTAAGATATTTATAAGTCCAAAATACGATCCAAGTCCAAAACCAAAATCCATTTACATATATAAGCGTATACTTATAAGTAGAAAATAATCCGGACCACAATAAGCCCTCCCATTAAGCCACGGCTTAAATAGACTTATTGGGTCGTGAGTCCATAAGCTTAAAATGACGTGTATTAAGCTTAAACATAAGCTAACAAGCTACATATCACATTTGGTTACTACCATAAGCCTCAAAAATAGTCCACAACATACGCCATAACACAAAAATAATCAAAATCACTTTCCTAGTGATTTTGGGAAACTTTTCGTGGCATATAAGCCCAAATAAGCCAAGAAATAGCTTAAAAATAAGCCCGAATAAGCTATACAAGCTATTATAAAAAATAAGCTATCTAGCAACATATATTATTCAACCATCACGATCACAACATCAAAACTACAAAAACCCTTATTTTCCTTTTTATATCCCACGAACCAAACACCCTCTTTTTTATTCATTTCGCTTCCAAAAATCGATTTTCACGACGATCAACTTGTACAACTAACATCTATGCATCAAAATAAACCCAAAAGGACAAACGAAATTTAAATTTAAAAACTTACAAGAAAATCTTCAAATATGTAGATTTCGACACGAACCGGACAACCCAAACGTTGTTTAAATGAATACCAAAACACTCGTATCAACCCGGAATATCACGTTCTCGATCAAAGTTGGAAAATTTATGGTGGATTGTGGTGGTGTAGGTGGCGGCCGAATAACACACACACACACACTTATGTGTGTTTTTTAAAAAATGAAATGGACAATGAATGGAGTGTTAGTGGTATAAGGAATATACTTGACAGGTTTAGACACATTAGCTAGAAAATAGCCATTTTGTTCCCCTTTTTGACTTTCTTGACCAGATGGCATCCTATGGGGTGTCGGGTCTTTCTTTTCGTGTCGGGATCACTTAAATACTCGTAAAACTCAACCGTAAAATTTACCCCAAAGTTAATTAGCATTTTTATTCACCTTAAAAATATTTTTCCATTAACCTAGAGTATTTACATGACATATTTTCACTTTAAACCCTTTCAAAACTCATCTGGACATTAACGGACGTGTCAGACTCGTTTTTCGGCATTTCTCAAAATTCACGGGTCAAACCACCCGGAATACAAATAACACAATAATACCTTCCAAAAGGGATTATTAATCACAATAAACCACAATTCATCACAATACTCATAAAAATCATCACCGTCAACACGGTACAAAATCTGAATAAACTGACAAAAGTCAAATAGTCAAAGGACTATAAATGAAATATTCAGAACACAAAAAGGGCAAAGGTTACATTCTACCCCCCTCCCCCCTTAAAAGTATTTCGTCCCCGAAATTCAACTACTAACATCATTAAACAAATCAGATACTTCAATTTCATTTAATCTTCACGTTCCCACGTGAATTCAGGGCCACGTTTCGAATTCCACCGAACCTTGACGATGGCAATCCTACTACGCTTCAACTTCTTAAACTCTCTTTCCAAAATTTCCACAGGCTCTTCCACAAAATTCAACTTAGCATCAACTCGAATCTCATCCAAAGGCACTTGCAGTGTTGGATCAGCCAAACACTTCTTAAGGTTCGACACGTGGAACGTGTCATGAACACCATTCAATTCCTCAGGCAAATCTAACCGATAGGCCACAGGGCCTACTTTCTCAACAATCTCAAACGGTCCAACAAACCTAGGTGCTAACTTCCCTTTCTTCCCAAAGCGTACCACACCTTTCCAAGGCGACACTTTGAGCAAGACATAGTCACCTACACTAAACTCTAGAGGCTTCCTCCTCTTATCAGCATAACTTTTCTGACGATCACGCGCAGCCTTAAGTCTATCCTTAATCTGCGAGATCTTCTCAGTAGTCTCTTGCACTAACTCAGGTCCTATCAACTGACCTTCTCCAACCTCAGCCCACATAATTGGCGAACGACACTTTCTACCATACAATGCCTCAAACGGAGCACATCTCACACTAGAATGATAACTATTGTTATACGAAAACTCAACCAACGAAAGATGAACATCCCAACTTCCTCCGAAGTCCAGGACGCACGCTCTAAGCATGTCTTCCAAAGTCTGAATAGTACGCTCACTCTGACCATCGGTCTGAGGGTGATAAGCCGTACTCATGTCTAAACGAGTTCCTAATGCCTCTTGCATTGACTGCCAAAACCTTGATGTGAAACGACTATCACGAGAACTAAAAATTATTAATCACACACCATGTCTAGCAACTATCTCATTCAAATACAATCTAGCTAACCTTTCCATCTTATAATCCTCACGCATAGGTAGGCGTACCCATCCGCTCCAAACAATCATACAACACATAATATTCTCATAGCAGTCATAAGCACATAACTTGTCCCAAAAACAAAAACCACATTTCGCAAAGATCAATTCAAAACATTTCAAAACACATTTGAGTATCATTTTCCCCCAACGTAAAAACAGTAAAAAGTAGGGCTACGAGAACTCACCTCAAGCAAGTCTTTAGCAACTAAATCACAATCACACAAGCAAATGCAACGATGCCCGCACACGACCTAGTCCAGTCAATGTCACAATTTAATCATCCATTTCCAAAACAATCTTCACGTTTGATGCATAGAGTTTAGACGCGTTGTACAATTACCCAAAACAATTTAGTGGTGTGATGGTTGACAACATATCTCAACAATCATATCAATCCCAATACTCGATAATACATACTTATACTATTTAGAGAAAATAGATAATTAATATAAATAAATATTTATAATTAATAATTATAAATATATCTCGACAAGTCCATTCGGTAACCTTAGTCACTTCAAAATAATCATAATACGATTGAAAACGAAACGTTTACTCATAATAAACACATTAGAGTTTTAGTGAATTTATTAAATAAATAAAATAATTAAATAATATTTTATTATTTAAAATCAAAAACATGTTTTTAGAAAAATTTATAAGTATAAACTTTTTACGAAATTTTGACATGACCCATACGCTCATACAACGTTTTCCAAGGTTTCAAACCTTATTTTCAACACTTTTCATAAATTCGACACTTTTCGACAAAATTCCAAAATCTCAAACTTTGACGTTTACTAAAACGTTTTTCTCAAAATATCACTCAATATCCTTCCATATATACACTTTCACTTTCAAAAGTCCGTCAAACTCTCATAACGATTAAATATCGCTTATTGGGCTTTAAGGCCCAACAAGGGTCCATTAAGATATTTGTAAGTCCAAAATACGATCCAAGTCCAAAACCAAGGTCCATTTACATACATAAGCTTATACCAATAAGTATAAAATAATCCGGACCATAATAAGCCCTCCTATTAAGCCATGGCTTAAATAGACTTATTGGGCCGTGAGTCTATAAGCTCAAAATTACGTATATTAAGCTTAAACATAAGCTAATAAGCTACGTATTGCATTTGGTTACTACCATAAGCCTCAAAATAGTCCACAAACATACGCCATAACACAAAAATAGTCAAAATCACTTTCTTAGTGATTTTGGGAAAATTCGTGGCCTATAAGCCCAAAATAAGCCAAGAAATAGCTTAAAAATAAGCCCGAATAAGCTATACAAGCTACTATCAAAAGTAAGCTATCTAGCCACATATATTATTCAACCATCACGACCACCACATCAAAACTACAAAAATCCCTCTTTTCCTTTTTATAGCCCACGAACCAAACACAACCTTTTTTTCATTTCGCTTCAAAAATCAATTTTCACGACGATCAACTTGTACAACTAACATCTATGCAACAAAATAAACCCAAAAGGATAAAAAAAAAACTTACAAGAAAATCTTCAAAAATGTAGATTTCGACACGAACAGGACAACCCAAACGTTGTTTAAATGAATACCCAAACACTCGTATCAACCCGGAATAACATGTTCTCGATCAAAGTTGGAAAATTTATGGTGGATTGTTGTTGTTGGTGGCGGACGAACACAAGAGCATACACCAAAGTGTGTGTGTTTTATTTTTTTGAAAATGAAAATGGATAATAAGAGCTAGTGGAAGGAATATATTTGTACAACTTTAAGACACATTAGCTAAAATTAAGCCATCTTGTCCCTTTTGACTTACTTGACCGGATATGGCATCCTATGGGGTGTCGGGTCTTTCTTTTCGTGTCGGGATCACTTAAATACTCGTAAAACCCAACCGTAAAATTTACCCCAAAGTTAATTAGCATTTTTATTCACCTTAAAAATACTTTTCCATTAACCTAGAGTATTTACATGACATATTTACACTTTACACCCTTCAAAACTTATTTGGACATTAACGGACGTGTCAGACTCGTTTTTCGGTATTTCTCAAAATTCACGGGTCAAACCACCCAGAATACAAATAACACAATAATACCTTCCAAAGGGATTATTAATCACAATAAACCACAATTCATCATAATTCTCATAAAAATCATCACCGTCAACACGGTACAAAATCTAAATAAACTGACAAAAGTCAAATAGTCAAAGGACTATAAATGAAATATTCAGAACACAAAAGGGCAAATGTTACAAAATTGCTTGGTCATCAGCTTCCATTTTCTTGACTTCTTTCTCGGTGAGTTTATCATCTGTCTGCTCATGAGTAGATTCAGCTACAGGAGGTACACTGTTAGGATCACCGAGTTCATGTATCATTCGTCTTACATATGGACCATTCTTGATTGAATTCACAAGCAATTTTCCATTTAGTTTACTCTTTGCATAACGAAGAAGACGAGAAGACCATGGAACATAGTTTTCTTTGTTGAGCATAGGTGGACGGTTTTCAGAACCAGCAGCATAAATATCTTGTTGAGTCGACATTGCAAAAATGATGTGAAATGATATACTATGATCGTTTTAATGATTAATGTGAGTTGTGTATTTGTGATGTTGTTTATGTGTTCTTGAATTGTGTTTTAGATATTTCAATTTAAGTGTTTGTTATTGATTTGTTGAGTTTAGGTCAAATCGCAGCTTGCTAGATCAAACCGCAGGATCTTATGTCAAACTGCAGCTTTTGATGTCAAACCGCAGAATGTGAGGTCAAACCGCAGCTCTTGATGTTAAACCACAAAATGTGAGGTCAAACCGCAGAATGTAATGTCAAACCGCAGAATGTGAGGTCAAAGCGCAGAATGTGAGGTCAAAACGCAGAATGTGAGGTCAAACCGCAACTCTTGATGTCAAACCGCAGAATGTGAGGTCAAATCACATGTGTCAAAGCGCATAATAATTAGGACAAACCGCATAACGAACAGGTTAAACCGCAGAATTTTTTGATCAAACCACAGAATTTTTTAGGACAAACCGCATAAGTTTCAGGACAAACCGCACAATCTTCAGAACAAACCGCAGGAAAAACTGACCAAACCGCAACTTTTTGCCAAAAAGCATACACGACCAAAAACACTAAAAAACACTTAAAACACTCAATTTTTAATGTTTTTTCTTTAAATTTTTTATAAAACTCACTATATCTAATTTGTATCTATCATAAACACTATATTTTTAATATTTTTAACACCAAAAATTATGCCACTTTTTGGATCGAGTATATATGGAAAAAATGGTAGATTCTTAGATTTGATGATATAAAACGCACACAACACTCACATAATCATCCCTAGGCTCATGATACCACTTGTAACATGATATCAATCCACATCATTTACACGAAATATTTAAAACTTAGTGAGAGAAAGAGAGTTTTAGAGAGAGAAAGAGGAAGAAAGAAAAATGGTATACTTATTAAGAGAAAAATGTGAAATGACAAGAAGCAACACCCTCCCAAACATGCTTGGGAGGAGTATTTATACTCCATAACAGATGAAACCCTTTTGGGATGCGTTTGGGCTTTGTTGGGCCTTAATGGGCTGTGACTTAGAAAATAAACGGGCTTTAGCCCGAAACCTAGGCCCAATTAGATTAAATTAATTCCCGTAAACTATAGTTTCCTATACAAGGCTCAGGAATAAATAATGACCATCACTTTACTAAAAACGAGGCTAACATTTATATAACATAATAACTCAAACATTTGATCCTCAATATCTCATGGGTCAAAAGCTGTTAGTATTAAACATCCCTTGTATTTGTTGCATTTGGCTGAGATGTGGAAATAGAGGACAAATTCCTCATGGCATGTAACTTTGTGGTTGGAAGTTATTCCAAGTTACTAGAAAGCCATCTAAACGATTTTGTCGTCCAAAATTTCTTTTTGGTTGCGGTGTTTTAGTCCGAGGACGAGAATTATTAATTCTCCTAGGAGGTGGAGTTTTTTTACCTAAAATCCGATTTAGTAAATCCAACTTCAGGTTTTGAATAAGGTTTATAAAAACGTTTAACCTCATCATCACTAGCAACGGGAATTTTAACGTTGTTTACCATTATATGCTTTGGTCTAGGACCCAAAATAGATTTTGAAAAGGAAACTGATTTTTCATTTTCTGTTGAACAGACAAACGGTCCTTGGTTTACTTTGGGGGCCATTTTAACACTCAGGGGGGGTGTTCCCTTTAATCAGGAGGCCGTTCTCTATATTTTGAGATTTTACAAATTCAGTTTTCTTAGTCCCGCTTATTGATGCTTCAAATGAGTTAAAACCTAGACCCAATTTATCTTTGGAGGGTTTTTAAAGACTTATCATTTCATTTAGTGAGTGTGTACTCTTTTGAAATTGAGTTAGCTTGAAAGCTTCCTCTTTGAGTTTTTCGTTGTCAATTTTAAGTGTTTGACATGTTGTACACTTGAGTAATATTTCTAATAGTTTTTAAGCATCTTTTAGCTCACTAATTTCATTTTCTAAACTATTTATAATAGTTTTTAAGTGTTTGTTCTTAGTGATTATTTTTAAACTCATTTTACACAATTTATTGTATTCACTATCTAGAGTAATATCATCCATTGAAGAGTTTTCATCACTAAAGTTAGAGGATTTGGAATGTACCTCACTAGATGCTTGAGCCATGAGACACGTTTCTTCTTTAGCTTTTTCATCATCTTCCTCACCGCTATCACTCCAAGAACCTCCGAAAAAATCCCTTTGGTTCTTGTCTCTCGGTGGTTTCGGACATTCTTTGATAAGATGATTTGGGTCTCCGCATCTAAAACACTTCCTATCACTTTTGCCGTTCTTGTCATCCTAGCTTCTTTGGAATGTCTTTTTTTCATTCTATGGTTGTCTCATGAACCTACCTCTTCTTTTGAAGAACTTCTTGAAGTCTCTAACCGCCATGGCGTATTCTTCGTCTTCACTTCTGGAAGTCGAACTTTCTTCATCACTAGATTCCTTCTTAGCCTTTAAGGCAAGAGATCTCCTTTCCCTTTACCTTTGACTATTTTGGAATCTTTCTTGATGATCAATTCGTAAGCTTTTAGGTTCCCGATAAGTTCATCAAGTAATAGTGATGTCAAGTCTTTTGACTTTCGATCGTCGTGACCTTGCTCTCCATTTAGGATGTAGAGCCCTAAGAAACTTCCTAACATAGTTCTTGCTAGAGTAACATTCATTAAGAGATTTTAGACTAGTAATAATAGTATTAAATCTAGCAAAAGCACTATTTATAGATTCGTCTTCGAAAATGACGAATTGTTCATATTGTTGCACCAAAAGGTCAATCTTGTTGTCTTTGACTTGACTATTACCTTGATGGGTGATTAACAAAGTTTTCCAAATTTCTTTTTCCGTATTACACATAAAAAAATATTTCTTATTCTTTCCTAGGCAAAGCATTATAAATAACCATTTTAGCTTCGTTTCTTTTCGCAAGTTTCTTTTTAAGGTCATCATTTTGTTTTTAAACAGGGATAATCTCATCTTGCTTGGTTTCTGGATTATTTTGAATAGGCAAAAAAATCACCTTCAGTAATAACATGCCAAAGATCAAAATCTTTTTATTTCACATAAGTTTCGAATCTATTTTTTAAATAAATAAAACCGTCGCTTTCAAAAAGTGGTGGCCTTTGCATAGATTGCCCTTCTAGATATTTTTCGGAATTCATATATCGATTCAAGCTTTAAAATACAATATTTTTTAAAAATATTGGGTGACCTGGCTCCTGATACCAATTGTGGAAACTAAAGGGAGGGGGGAATGAATAGTTTGCCCGTTAATTGGCGTTTTAAAAGTTTGCTTATAAAAATCCTAGATTTAAGTTTACATGATATCAACCAACAATATATATAAACAATATATCTAATTATAAACAACATAAACACACTATAAACTATATCTACGGAATGTAAATGACAAGATAAAAGCAAAGAGATAGAACAATCAAACCACAATACCAAGAATTATAGTGGTTCGGCTACGAAGTTCTTCTTCTCCCTACTCCACTCCCCGAGTATCCGACTCGAAATTTTACTATGTCAACAAGCTCCCTTCAGGCCAAAAAAACCGTTACACATCGCTTATACCAATTTCGAACACTAAGCGAAATGTTGAGTCCTAATCTTAGCTAGAACAAAATTACAGCTTCACTAATGTATTTTAAGGCCTAAAATACTAACCGACACACAATCAACACTTTCGGATTTATACACTATCCGGATATACACAACTATACAAGAACGATATAAAAGAGATCAAATCTAGAAGAAGATTGGAGAGAAAGCACTAATCTTCAACACTTCATTTCTTGGCGAATACGAGTGTTCTTCTCTTTCGCTTGAGGGAAGAAAGAAATAATGGATCACTTAAACAAGATTAAGCAAGTTAGTGATCAAAGGTTTAGAGAAATGTAGAGCGAGAAATAAAAGAGAAACTGTGTGCAAAATGTTTGAAAAAATGCCAGGGAATAGTGCAGTATTTATAGGCAAAAGAGAGGAGTGTGTCTCCTGCAGACGATCCCATGGTCTTCAATATATATGGGGGTCGTTCTACCTATCAAGGGGCCGTCCCTAGGTAGACGCTCATCTTTTTGTCTTTTAGCGGAGAAATGTTTATCTGGTGTAGTTGGCATTTTTTTGGGGAAAACCATATTTGAATTATTCATAATTAATTAAAACATTTCTTAATTTATAAAAATATTTTTTATATATTATTTTTATATAAAGGTTTTATTACATTTGTAAAATGTAAAGTTTAAGACAAAAAGATATTTCTTTGATCACTAATCAAGTTTAATGATTTGTTTATACATATCTTAAGTGATTTATGTCGAAATAGAAATTTACGACTAATAACGTGTATACATTTATTTTATCGTAGAACGTTTTTACATTTTGTCATCTTCAAAACGTAGAGAGGGAGAAAATATAAATAACGTTTTTAGACATTATTTGTATTAACATAAACAAATTTGTTTTGGGCATGGTTCTAAAAGGCACGTCATGGCTCCGCTAAGGCCTCGCAAAGGCACGAGGCTTGACCTCCACGCTACGCAATAGACCAAGGCGTAGGCTTAAGGCGTGAAATGAGATGAGAAGTGAAAAATGTGATAAAGCGCGATAAGGCATGATGCGTGTAGCAACCGACAGTTTCAGATCTAATATTTATCTATCTACTTGGGCGTTTATTTTAATTATGTAAATATTTAACCTTACGTGAAACCGTTATATTTTTCCCGCGTTTTAGCAAAAACGTCTTCGGATGCATTTTGACTTTTGAATAAACGTAGTCTACGCATGACTAACGCGTTACGTCTTTACGAACATATTTTGGGCGTTAGTATACCTTTGGGAAAATGCACCCAATGTTATTGAGTTCTATTATGTGATTTGTTATTGTGTAATATTACTAAATGCCTTATATGCATATCTTCTCACTTTTATCCTATCTAAACTATATGCACAGCAAATGGGTTTATTACTTAAACCTACGAGCTCACCAACTTTATGTTGACGTTTTCGAGTATTCATTTTCAGGTAATCAAGTTATTGTGCCTAAAGAGGAATAGACCTTCATGCATTACTTAGAGAGACTTAAGATGTAACCCTCTCGGGTTACTTGTCCTGGGTTATGGGATTATTATGACTATGTGACTATGTTGTCGTGGTAATGACTATCCACGATACAAGTCTCCGCTTGTGTCGAGAGTCGTCATGACATATTTATGTAAATCTTTCATTTAGTGAATTCTCTATTATCTTATATTAATGTGTTATGACGATCATGTTCGTCATATCTCGTGTTTCCACCTTAGACGGGGTATGACATATTGGTATCAGAGCCATTGGTTATAGAGAACTAATTGGTTTTGACGTAGACTATAACTTAAGTACCCTCATATAGCACGCGTAATAGGAACTATGTGTGCATTTATGTATATGTGTATTGCTTGCAAATTGTTAGTACTTACATGAGATTTCTATGTGCTATTTGAAACACTCTTAGAATACGATGACAATAAAGTCATGCCTATGTGATGAAAGTATTATGACGTCTGGCCAGCATGATAATAAGTTGCATCATATAACAAGGATTTATTGGGATCATAGGATGCCTCGAGGAAATTTTTAGGGTAGTAAGCGTAGATAAGATAGAATCTTAGCAGACTTTTACGACATCGTTAGCAGGTCATAGTCAGCCCTGTTGCACATCGCGTTCTGAATCGACGAGACGAGTTACATAGTTAGTTAGCCTAGGAATGAACCCCTACTGGGTCACCTCAGTTTTTGTTTCGTCATATGATCATGACCTTGGGGACAACTTGTGAAACAAAAGTACTAATATGGAGTAATAACGTTATGTTTTTAAGTAGATCGTTTGTGTTGACCGTTATAACAATTTTCTTCTTGATGACCGTGTTTCGAAGATGGTACTGATTTGTTTAAGTCAAAGTCCTTCTATAACAAAAATATATTAGTAAAGTGTTCTTTGAAAACCTCTTAAAATATAAGGCATTAGTAATTTTAACGAGTGGTCAGTTTTAGAATCAAAACCTTTGTAAAATGTTGTATGTCCCAACCTCAAAACTTGTTGGGTATCATTATCCAACCCACGTCTAAAAAGATGTTTTACACAAACTCCTTTTTATCAATTTCATGGTGTTGAGCCATTTCGATTTCAAATTGTAAAATCCTTATTAAACACTACTTGAATTATCTTTAGTCAAAACTATTTTTGTAATGATTGTTGAAGGGTCCTAACCATACCAAAAACAATCGTTTTACAAACTTTTATAGTAATTTCTTTTTGCATACGTAGCATATTTTACTCAAGAGGTATTATGATCAAAAATTGCATGAAAGTTTTACTCAAATAAACATTGTGGATAAATTTTAAAACCATGTCTCCGAGAAGAAACATGTGCGACTCAGGAACAAATCTTGGTATACCTTTCACCATGCCAATAACACCTGTTAGAACCTAATATTTCTTTTGACATAAATATTGTCTACAAGCTTGCCTCATATCTTTCCTTTTGTGGCAAGTTGATCTAAAGGAACGACTATGTCGTTTAGCATACCCTCATAAATTCATGGAATACATGTCTTATCTTTTGAACTTACCTCTCAAACAATGGAAGATTCCTCCATCCTCGGTTATCTTTGTAGTATACTTCGGTTTAATCAAATTTAGCATCAGGAAGCGTGCCACTATAAATAGTAGAAACGTGTAGAAATTATAAGTCTCGTCGATTACCGCTCGCATATAACGATAGAACGTTATAGTTGGACACTTGAATTGAGTAAATGCAACTTTAATAATGTAGATTAGCATTATTTCGTGTCAACCTTGAAGGTCTTAGAGAATGAACAGTCCGTTGACCTAGCTTGAGGAAGAAACCAATAGGATCGTTAGTAAACACAACTTAGGATGAGAGATCTATTCTATTGTTATCAACATAATACCTTCCAGTCATGGAAGTTTTGACGCGATAATGGGGATGCATTGGTTGTCAAAGCCTAAGGCTGAAACGATTACTAAATTTCCTCGTCGAACGGTGGCATATACAAGATTTATGGAGAGCGACCCGAAGAAAACCTGAAGCACCTCGCAAACATGAAAGCCGATGAAAAGAAACTTGAAGACATCCCGATTGTCAGGGATTTTCCTAAGGTCTTCCCTGAAGACTTAACGAGATTACATCCCCTTCGACAAACCAAATTCCGTAAAGACCTCATTCCTGAAGCGACCCCTATAGCAAAATCCCCGTATCGTTTGGCACCTTCTGAAAAGAAAGAACTTCTCTATTCCAACACCTCAACACTCTCACCATCTCTCAAATACTTTCCAGCCTTCTTCATTATAAGTGTGCATTGATTATTGGAAATTAAACAAGTGATGATCCAGTCGACCAATTTAGCGGTGCTGAACACTTCTTTCCTTTCAAATAACTGACATGGATCACGAAAACTAACACCTTAGTGTTCGCTATGAGAAACCCTTAAGTCAATTTTTAGGACTAAATACACTCATTTTTATTTTTAGTTTTGCCATTTTTACTATCTGACGCGATGAATACGTTCATGGAATCGAGAAATAGAGTATAGAGACCGTTACTAGCTAAGTTTGATGCCTACTTATTTGTGAGACAACGAAGATTCGTGGACAACATTCGAGACTTCCCACATTCGGTTAAGACTTCCCTATCTATTGCCTATCTATTTGATGTGTTGTCGTGTAGGGTCAATTATTTGATTATCAAGTTTTACATTTATATTTAGCCGACAAACTTAAAACAACACTTTAACGAGCAGTGTACCCGGTCAAGATGGAGTTTGCGGTAAGTAAGGTGTCGAACACTAAGAGTGGAACATTAATCCTAAATTTTATCAGTATTTTAATTAGTCTATTTACTGGTTAAACCTATGCTATATACGTTGTCTAATGAGATGGGGGGTTTTCAGCCTGAGAGACTGGCATAGGTTTACGGTGATAAATATCAATTCTAAGCACAATACACACTAAAGCAAATAAACACAAGACAAAAGAGCGGTAGGAACCAAATAATAGAAAATTGTATTAACCATGTTAAATCCAATTAAATGCTGGTTTGATTAATTAGTGCAATGGCTGCTTATTTCGAGGCGGCATATCATTCTTAAGACTTAGGTGGTTCTTCTTCATAAGACCTAGATACGAACAATCCTGTCACGATTAACGCATCCGCATAAAGCATCCTAAAGTTTAATTATAATGTATCATAGGGAATTAAAGCAGTGGTGATCTTGTTAATACCCTAGCCTATCGGGACTTTACCCACTTATTGCTTGATGTTTTTTATACACTGGTAGTTCACTACTAAAATCATTTACCAATTAATCAAGAACAATGTTGGTTGAACAATTATCGGGTCACCTGCCGGTCCAACTAAGCTCATAATCAAAGAGTAATGATAAGGTGTCATTTGTGATCCTATTAGTCCGGGCATACAAAACACAACATGGAGAGCTATCTCGGCATCTAGATTACTGGTTAAGTCTCACTAGACCCAGTTGAATGATAGGTCGCATGTACAAGCACATAAATAAGTATAAAGCAATAAACATAATTAAACAATCAACGATAAATTAAGCAAGCCGGATTAAAATAAACCAAACATTATAATCTTCATTAACATGGCTAATACCCGAGGGTATTAGCCCACTATCATTGTAATGTTACAAGCATGATCAAACAATTAAAGACCGAATGATTAAGAAAGTAAGAATTACACGATGTCTTCTATGGAATTAGGAATGGTGCTCGACCTTGGCTGCTCTTTATGGATTGAGAAATTTGACTTCAGATGTATACTATACATAGAATATGATATTGCACACCAAAAACTCGTTTTTGAGTCTTCTATTTATAGTTGCTGAAAAACACTCGATACACCGTATCCAGATAGGTCGATACGGTGTATTGGGTTGGATTCCTTAGAGTGCGCGCTACGTTTGTAATAAATCTTTGATATCATTCCCAATTTACTTAATTTATTGTATCTTCGAATAGTTATCTTTATGGATACGGCGTATAAAGATATCATGGATACGTCGTATTGGGAATTGGTAAAACGCGTTTTCTTGTGAAGTCTTGGTGCTGATACACCGTATCTTCTTAGTTGGATACGGCATATTGGTGAATTTTTAGAAATCTTCAAATGTCCTCGTTTAAGCTCCAAATTGTGCGCCTTTTAGCATGTCTTCACAAAACACTCCTGAATTACTGCATTTATCAACTTTAAAGCAATTAAGTACCCAATAATGCAATAATTATATAAAAGTGGGCAAAATAGATGGGATAAATGATATAATAAAGTGACGTTATTTGATGTCATCAAATATCCCCCCACTTGAATCCTACTTGTCCTCAAGTAGACTTTAGAAAATATCTATTATTGTACACATTTTGGTTAAGACTTCCTACACCTATGGATCTTAAGCCATGAATACCCCTGCAGAACCCCACTGATTTCCAGGCTACCCGGCTGTTACCCATAAAGATTCACATAACAAATGAACGTGATCTGGAGGTCGGGGAGGATAAAATAAATGTTTAGCCATATTATTAGAGTATGAGAGAAAAGGAAAGAGTGTGTGTTCTTGAGAGAGAAAGTAAGAAACACACACACTTATTACAAGTAAAATTAATCCTCACCCCTCCATGGAAGTATGGAGGGGATATATATAGGTCTTGACTCTTTAAACTATCTTAACTAGACATTTTAGGTCCCTGTGAGTCTTACCTATTTATACTAATGTAATTCTGTATTAGCCGACATATTTTAAGGCTAACAATCTTCCCTCAATATGTGGGCATACAGAATTACTTACAATGTTCCTAACAAGTACAGATACAACATAATATAATGACATCCAAGGCGCTTCCAATGCTGAAGATGACGTCTTTGTCTTCTAGTCTTGATACTTGTACTCCAGCTTGGATCTTCTTTGTCTTGACTTGTTCTGGAACCATTGTAGTATGCATGAGTTGGATTAACTTCCCCCCAATTCATGCAACATGTCTTTAAGAGCTTTCTTCATAGACTCCTTTTTGGCGAAGTTTCTGAATCAGCTTCCCCCCAAACCAACATCCGTATCTTTAGCAGATTCTGAAGCATTGATGTAGCATGAACGATCTTCTAACATTGACATTTAAAGTGCACAGCGGAATTTAGTAGAAGAAACAGTCAACCACACCATCTAATACTGCTTCTATACTGTATCATGACATTCGGTCTTGATGATTATCCGTTTGGGGGAACATGCAAGAGATCAGCAACAATTCTTCTCACGCATGCAGAATACTGTCACAACCATAAAATGAAAGTAGTATAGAATACTCCCCCCTGGAAGTTTACCTGAAACATCAAAGTAAACACGTTTTCCCCCCATGATGGATTCGAACTCTCGGAAGCCATCATTGGACAGATGACGACCATATACAACGAGAATTTCTTGTCATAAGAAACAATCTGAAAAGTTATGAAAGGACATTGAAGAACTTTGAACGATTTTTCTGAGACGTGAAGTATCATTGACGTTCAGTAGCTTCAAATATCCCGTGAGAGTTGCTGATCACATCTCAACCTTATACTCTCTGGCTAACTTACCAACCTCGTATTCTGTCGGCTATTGCTGTGACCACTTGGTGAAGTAAACCTGATATACCAAACTTGAAAATGAAGTAGAATTCCCCAAATTTGTTACTTAAGCTTGCACTGTTGTTGATTGAAGAACGGTGCAGAAGAAAGCCTCTAAGTACCCTATACACTCAACTAAGAGCCAAAATAAGTACAACACCTCTTGAGACTATCCACATCGGCATCTGCATGTGACACTGAGCACTACAACGTAACTCCTTTAAGTGATAGCTATAACCCGTGAGTACTACAATGTAACTCCTTACATCGGGTATAACTAGATAATCCAAGTCTCAATCATAACTGTATACGTTCAAGCAAGTCATCAATCGATAGATTAGGTTTGAAGAAAAGGGGTAGAAACTAGAAGGAAGTCTCGATGATGAAATAAGTAGACGCCTTCGTGAAACCCACTTCAAACTCAAATAAGGGATACCAAATCAACTTCGTGATCACTTGACATTAAAATCCGAATCCTTAGCCGTTTGTCATTTTAGTGAATCTTATTCGGATCGTTTTTAGTGTAATGTATCATGTTTGTTGTGTTGTTGTTCAAGAATGTCGTTAAACTAGGACAAATGTTAATTTTAAATGTCGTTAATAAATAAACATCGTCTAGTCCAACTTGACGTGAAAGCATTTTTTTTTCCCTGGCTTAATCATCATACTCGTACAAGTCCATTAATACCAACATACTCACAAGTCCATTTAACACCAACAGTCCATAATCCCAATAATGAAACCATTCCGGCACAGCTTGCCATTTAATTGAAAACTCAGCCCATTTTCTTATTAATAGCAATTGGCCATATGTTTGTGATTACTCAGCCTACTAAAAAAACATTAACATACCCGGTCCAACATGTTGTGAATACAAGGCCCATCCAACTGATCCATAGGAATTGAGATATATAAATTATTTCAATCCCTAATTTTTCATAACTCAACCCTAATCACATTTCATCCTAAACTCACGCGGTCACCATCTTTTATTCTCTCTAAAAAAACAAATTCTACTCCCATCTCTTATCTCCCATTCATCACCAATCGACAACTAATCAATTAGTTCACTTCATCAGAACCCGTTTCTCACACCATCGCATAACTTCTTTCGATTTCCTTCCACAATAAAACCAAACCGGAGACCACTTTAGTTATCATTTGTTCACTCGAAGGTTACAAGAGCACATCTTCAAGATCCATTGAAGGATCTCAGGTAGGTTTGTATTATTTGTTCTTGAGTCAACGAAACAAGGATTGAATCTAACAGATTTGTTAGAGTTCTTTCTTTAAGTTCGAAAATTGAAAGAGGGTCTTAACCTTCCACATATCAGTGATGATGTTTTATTTCGTGGTTTCGAGCTATAAAGTTCTTGACATAATTAAAACCCACGAAAGAGATGAATCTAAGATATATGTATTTAGTTTTTAGTCTTGATGTTAATAGAACATGGAGATAGGTTAGATGGATGTGTGGCGTGGATTGTGACGACGAGATTTAATAGGTTAGTTGGATTTGTTGTATGATGTTGTTGGATGTGGCTGTTGATGTTGTTGTTGTGGTTTGACATTCGAATCTGTTGTCTTCTTTACATTTCTATTTGGTTTATCAATTTCGTTTCATTGACTTTTGACTCATTGAGTATTGACCGGGTCAACTCGGTAAATACCGAGTTGACTCGGTTTGAGTCTTGCGTTTTTACTAAAACGCAACCACCCACAACACAAAACGCAACCTCGTTTTTTTTTCGATCAAAACGCAACAGAGTCAAAACGCAGGCAGCATGACTTTTGTACTTTCTTGTTTAAGGGTCTTCAATCGTCAAAACGCAACACCAAAACGCAATCCGATATTGTAGACAAAACGCAATCAGCATCCAAATCGCAACCTGCCAATCTTGTACTTTTTGTACTCTTTTTTTTTCTCTCTTACATCAAAACGCAACCAAGCAAAAAATAGATAAACCTAGTTTATTACTTAACTTTTAAGCTCAAATAGAAACAGCAGATACATATGATGAAACAAGAATGAGACTAATCTTATAACAACCATAGTATAAACATTTTCATGATTTTTTCACAAGGAAAAAAATGATTAACAGTAAACGCGTGAGCAGTACATGAACAGGATAAACAGTAACCGGTCAACATGAACAACCAACACATGATACAATACACCCTTGCAGCTCTGATACCACTTGTTACCCATAAAGATTCACATAACAAATGAACGTGATCCGGAGGTCGGGGAGGATAAAATAAATGTTTAGCCATATTATTAGAGTATGAGAGAAAAGGAAAGAGTGTGTGTTCTTGAGAGAGAAAGTAAGAAACACATACACTTATTACAAGTAAAATAAATCCTCACCCCTCCATGGAAGTATGGAGGGGATATATATAGGTCTTGACTCTTTAAACTATCTTAACTAGACATTTTAGGTCCCTGTGAGTCTTACCTATTTATACTAATGTAATTCTGTATTAGCCGACATATTTTAAGGCTAACAATGGCTGTAATCAGAAGCCTATTCAAACTTCTCAAAATCTCTCAACCACTAATGATATCAAGTAACTATGCTAAGAATCTCTTCCGATAATAATAAGAAGAAGCGTCACAAATGTTAAAGCGTAGGCTATCTAACGCAGGATTGGATTTCATACTAATGCAGAGGAACAAGGTTATCTCATACTCAACAAGACAACGCAATGAACGTCAGAAAAATTACATGACGCGCGACATGGAGCTGGGAACCGTTGTTATTGCACTTACGACTTGGAGACACTAACTATATGGTACGAAGAGTACAATGGTTACTAACCATCGGATCCTTCTGTGTCTCCTCAACTAGAAAGTGCTCAGTGTGAGACAAAAGAGATGAGTGGAACTATGGAGTGAGTCAAATTGTGAATTCTTGTATCATCTAGGCAAAGCAAACATCATAGCAGATGCTCTGAGTGAGGAGGAAAGATTGAGACCCTTACAAGTATGACCATTGGGAATGCTAGTTAGACAGGTTCGAAACCTCATGTACAGAATACTCAAGGTAAAGCAATAGAGCACGGGAAGAACATTCGGATCTTAATATACTTTTAAAAGCTCAAGGCAACCTTTGATTTCTCCCCAGGCACTTATTAGTGTTGCAAGAAGACAATTGTTGTTTGATGAGTTGCAAGATTAAGTTAGACTCAAGTTGTTGCTTAGCTTAAGATTTTAAGGAATTCTCTCAAGGACGAGAAAGGCTTGAAGGACGTGAATTGGAATTTGACCTGTTGGAGTTTGGTACTTAAGAAAAGAGCTTGAATCCCAAGAACTATTGATATAAGGGAAGTTATCATGAGGGAAATCCATAGACCTAGATTTCCATTTTTCTAGTAATAATATGTATAAGAATACAAGGTAATACTATCGGTGGTCAAGAATGTAGGAGGATATCGAAAGTCAAGGCCACATATCATAAACTATCCAAATCATCGCGACAACACAAAATTCCCCATAAGGATTAGGAACAAATGTTCGAGGACCTACTGACCAAACAACCTCGAGCTGCAAGAAGAACATGACTTTATAGAAGTAGTAATGGATTGACTAACGAAATTAGCGCATTTGAATCTTGTTTAGGAAATTTAGTGCTCATATACAACAATTTAGATAGGAGTAGTCGCCTTCTGTCACGATGTTGGTACACACTAGGACCATTAGGTGTACAATTAAATTTAACACTTAAGCGAGTGAACATCTAGACCTTAGAAACATGCTTTAGGCATGTGTAACACGGTTCTACGTAGGTTGAGATAGCAGTTACTTTAGTTGAGTTCTTGTAACAACCTTTGCATGATTAGAACAAAGGAACACCCCATACAAAACATTGTAGGAACATACGTGTCATTCACCACTTGTTGGTCAGGAATAGGAGATAAAGGGTTGACATAAGCTGCCATTATCCATAAATCTGTTAGAAGGAACTCGATTATCATAGAAGACTAAAAAGCCTTATTTTCAAATACTTTAAGCTATGTTAATCACTATATTTATTTAGACCATTTGTGTGCTTATAATTTGCGTATATGAGCATTAGTGTTGATCATATCTAGTTATGAATTCTTTATTCTTATTAAGCTAATAGTCCTAGCTCCAGCTAGGAGTTGAGCTCCTGTTAGTAGTCGTCTTGTTCAAATACTTTAAGCTATGCTAACCACTATATTTCTTTGAACCAGATGTGTGCTTATAATTTGCGTATATGAGCATTAGTGTTGATCATATCTAGTTATGAATTCTTTATTCTTATTAAGCTAATAGTCCTAGCTCCAGCTAGGAGTTGAGCTCCTGTTAGTAGTCGTCTTGTTCAAAGATTATTTGATGCATCCTAACAGTCTTAGCGACTTGTTGGAAGGCCATATTGGCGCAAACCTATTTTTAGTACCTAAAGCTTACTTGCATATCTTACTGCGCTCTAAATGCTTTTGTATGGTCTTGATTCATGGTAATTTTGGGTAAACCCAAAGTCGAACCGATTCTTCAAAAATGTTGAGCTTGGTGACAACTCATATCAAATTCATAAGTAGCATTAGTTGAATTTCATGACGAAATTCCTTAAATAGGGGAGACTGTAGCAACCAACACTTTCAGATTTAATATTTATCTATCTACTTGTGCGTTTATTTTAATTATGTGAATATTTAACCTTACGTGAAACCGTTAGATTTATCCCGCATTTTAGTAAAAACGTCTTCGGATGCGTTTTGATTGAATAAACGTAGTCTACTCGTGACTTACGCGTTACGTCTTTACAAACATCTTTTTATGAAAAAGACCCAAGGGCACAGCGGTAAGGAGTGGGAGTGTGTGTGTGTTTATAAAAGGTTGAGGTGTTGAGGTCGGGGGTTCGAGTCTTGCTCACCCCCGACTTCTACTTCCCTTTTTTTTGGTTTTTATGAAAAACTTAAAAAACAAAAGTTGTTAAGGACAACTTTTTAAGCTACTTTAATAAAGATACTATAAGCTGAAACTCAAAAATAAGCTCTTAAAGAGCTTATGAAAAAACTGTTTTCAGTAAGTGAGCTTTTGAGCTCTAAAAGGCTATGATTCACTAAAAGGCTTGCACACAATTCATTATAAGCTCAATTTTAAAAACAAAAGCTGTTTAAGAAAGCTTATGATGTGGAGAATCTACTTTTGATAAGCTAATAATCCAAATAACACATTTAACTATCTAAATTCTATGATCTAGAAGGCAAACTCAGCAAAGAAAACTTAAAGCTTAAAAACTTAATAAGCTATAAACCTCAATAAGCTATTTCAGATTCTAAGCTTTTGAAGACTTATCTATCTACTTATATGCTATGAATTCCAATTATAAAAACAGATATTTAAAGCTATGAAATTCAAATTAAGAAACTAAGTCTAGATACTACTGTTTTTGGATTTTTGAGGATTTTTGATGAAATTTAAAGCTAAACTAACCTAAGAGTTTAAGCTAGAAATGAAAAACAAGCTTTAAACTAACTTATCCTATATCTAAACTAAAAGCTTATTGAATTTTAAAACCTAAAACCTAATTAAGCTAGCTTAAATTCAAATGAAAAGGCAGCAGTAGTAACTGCTGTTTTTACTACTGCTGAAGCAATTTGCCAAATGGCCAAAACAACAATGCAGGTGACCTAAAAGGTTACCTCTGCACTAGACACTCCTATTGAGTGTCTAAGAACACCTAGCAACAAAATCCAAACCTAGGAAGGCTTGGATCAAAGTATAACAATCCAAGAAAAAGGGAAAAACTCCCCTGGTGTAGGAACAAAGAAATTAAGCTCAAACTTTTTATATAATGAAATCTAACCTAAGAAAACAATTTCATTACTGATTTAAAGTGTTTATGAAAATGATTTTAGCAAAGATCACAACTCAGTTTGACTTTAAATGGTCAAACCTCACTAAACCAAACACCCCTTTAACATTTGACAGATTCATTTTAACAAGCTAAACTTAAATCTAATGACTAAAACTTAATAACCAGATGATAAACAGCTTATAGCAAACCTAATTAGCAAACCTAAGCAAGTTATAAGACAGTTTAATAAGCTATAAGCTAAATTACTCTATTTTTGGATTTTTAATGATTTTTAAGACAAATTATAAAAATCTAAGATCTATACTACTAAAGCCTAAAACAGATTATAAATCAAGTTCAATAAGCTAAATGAGACAAGTTTAAGCACCAATAAGCAATTATTTAAGCAACATAAGCTAGATTATACTAAGAAATTTAAAACAGGAAGAGTTAAAAGGAAACTTACAACCTGCCTTAGCTAAACAAAGGCTAAAAGGCTCAAATGAGCTTATCTACTAGCTCTAGCTTATCCTTATGGATAAGCTAGTAAAGTCCTTGGAAGCTCATCCATGGCTAGCTTCACTCTCCATTGAGTTTTTTTCCAATAATCCAATGGTACAATTATAGTTGATTTTAGATTTTTAAGTGATTATGGACTGAAATTAAACTCATTCACAAGCTTATAGAGTTGTGAGAGATTGTAAGAGTTATGAATATTGTTGCATCTTATGAGTAGAGAAAAACAAACTTATGAAAAACTGAAATAAGGATTTGATTAAAACTCAAATTGGATTACAATGCCTTAAAAATTGAAAGTTACAAATTACTAAAAGATAAAATTACATTTTAAGATAAAATTGCATAAGCTACAACTAAATTAAGCTAAAAATTCTAAAAGCTAAAAACTAGATAGAAGATAGATTCCTTGTGTGTGAGGAGTGAAGGGCTATTTATAGCCATCTTCTAAATCTTCTAGGCCTCTTGGGGCAGATATGGCTTCTCCAATCTTGTCCGTACATTCTCTCAATGATTGGAAGAGCAATCTTAGTCGTTGGATCACATCTTATCTCACACGGATTGCCAGCTTGGCAATCCGTGATTGAGACAGCTTGTGCTTCTTTTGAGAGTGTAACAAGTGTAAATTGCCATTTCCTTTGTGCTTCCTTCAATCCAATGTGGCATTCCTTCTTGGGTTTTAGCCAATGAGAGCTTGAATATGACGTTTGTTGCTGCCAAGGTGTACTTTAACACCTGTATTGTTCTTTTTGGCCCTCAATTGGTAAAAGCCATTTGATTTGACCCTGGGTGAAAAGGAAGAAGAAGGGTGAACAGTGGTAAAACTACTTTTCCCGCTTTTTTACTAAAAGGGTGCATTTGATTATTTTTGACCCGGGTTTGACTTGGGTTTATTTTATAAAAGGGATGGGCAAGGTATTGTGGATTTGGGCCCAGGTTGTGGAGTGGTTTTTGTGTTATAAAGAAATAACGGGTGTTAACTTTTTAAGTTATAAAAGTTAACACCGTTAGGTTTTTAGGGATTATTTTTGTTAACTTTGAGGGACGAGTTTGGTATTTTTGAGATTTTTGTCTTGTTGTGACTTTGACTTTAGTTGACTGAGAGTTGACTTTTTGACTTTGATAGCTTCTTCCCGACTTTTTGTGTGCTCTTCCGTTCTTGTGTTCGTGTTTTCCCGATTTTATCCGTTTTCTCAGGATTTTTGCTTTATCCGTACCTACACAATAAGAAAGACAAAACAAGCAATATACAAGCCTTTTATGCACAGTTTTGGTCTTTTTAGGGTCTATTTTGATATAAAATGGATATGTGTTTTCACACATATTAAAATTCCCCAAACTAAGCGATTGTGTGTCCTCACGCAATATTATATGCCTTATAACCAAATACCTCGAAACTTCCCCAAACTAAACCTTTTAAAAGTAGCAAAGATTTTCGTGAAGAAAGTTAAGAAATCACAAGTTATAAAACACCCATATTTCCTATTTTCTAAAACCTTTTTCATTTTTTTTATATATATTATTTAAAGAAGACTTTCGTTATTTTTATAACTGTTAGGGATCATAGAACAAGATGCATCTCGAATCCGAGAATGCCCCAAAAAGGATAAATTCATCGTTCCTGACTTTTCACGTATCCAAACCAAGCTTAAAACAAAATCACAGCTAAATATCAGTAAGGATGTTAACACTACTCATATTTGCAACCTGTGAATTTTTTACTCCCAACATTAATTATATCTTAAGTGAGTGTGCTATTTTAAATTTCAACCCTGGATCAACTTCTTGCAACATACTATGCTTTACGTTCCACCTTAAATTAATGAGTTTAAAGGCAAGATCATCACATGTAGTGACTTTCGTCTCGGCACATCCCAACCTTGCGGCTTAGTGACCAGGCTTTTGACACCCCACAGAGACTAGTATCGGGACTCACGGACCTTAGGTTTCAAAAACTCTCTGGTTTACCGAATATTCATAGCTTATAAAATAGAGTAGTCAAAGTGCAAAAGCATATTTGAATTTAACAAAAAGAAATTAATTTATTAATTCAAACTTAATTATTTAGACATTTATGCAATTGTAACCCTCGACCTTTTAGAAGGCTGCAACATCGGTTATGAGCTGGCAAGATGTAGCAAACTTTTATCAGTCTCGGATTTTTATTCTTACTATGGGCATTCTTTAGAAGACTACCACATCGGTTGTGAGCCGGCAAGAGGTAGTAAACTTTTATCAGCCCACAGCTTTTATTATTATATTTTTAATTTTTTCATTATTTTATTTATCATCATATATTTTTTTTTATGTATATATATATAGAGAAGAGTTTTTTTTGAAAAATTCAAATATAAATTTGAACTAAGACTAAAAATTTTGCTATATATTACATAAAAAATTATTGATTTAAGTTTAATCTCCAAAAACAGCACGTATAT
>BQNB010034305.1:37658-51699 GCA_026074375.1 Tanacetum coccineum
ACCGTTTATATATAAGTTTATAACTTTTATCCTTTAACTTTTAGAAATGGCAAAAGAGGTCCCTGTAGTTTAAACTTTGGAATAATGACATTTTTGGCACAAAAGTTATTAAATTTCAATATTTACAATATATACCCCTAAGCATGAAACCTTTTGCGAAACAAGTCCAAAAACCATAATATTGATATTTTTGATTTAAAAATGGATTTGCAGCTTATAGCTTATTACTATAAGCTAAAATAAGTAACTTTTACGAGCTTATAGCTTATCAAAAGAGTTTATTAGCTTAAAAATCCAAAACGGGTTTGTTTGGTTCAAAAAGATTAACCCGATGGGTTTAAGGCTTTAAGATTAGTTTTCAAGCTTATAGAAATGATAAATGAGCTTATTGAAATAGATTATTATAATAGCTTATGGCTTATAGCTTGCTATGTACATGAAATTAAGGTTTTAGGGTTTCGATTAAGGTTTGATTTGGTTTAGGGTTTTTAGACATGGTTAAGCTTGATCAAAGGATTAAAACAAAGTGTATACAAAGAGCTTATTAGCTTAAAAATCCAAAACGAGTTCGTTTGGTTTAAAAAGATTAACCCGATGGGTTTAAGGCTTTAAGATTAGTTTTCAAGCTTATAGAAATGATAAATGAGCTTATTGAAATAGCTTATTATAACAGCTTATGGCTTATAGCTTGCCATGTACACGAAATTAAGGTTTTAGGGTTTTAGGGTTTCGATTAGGGTTTGATTTGGTTTAGGGTTTTTAGACATGGTTAAGCTTGATCAAAGGATTAAAACAAAGTGTATACATGATCTACAATATATCTAGAGCTTATTGAACGAGATAAAAAGCTTACAAGTACACGAAATGGCGAAATGGGTCAAAATGAGCAAATGAGACTCGAAACCTTTTAGGAGATGAATCAAGGAATTCTCTTCTTATTTCTTGGCTTCTATGTGGCTTATACTTCCTTCTTAGTCTTCTAGTACTTGGCTAGAGCAATATTTAAAGGTATGATTTAAGTTTTATGGTGAATTGGAAAATATACATGTATGTATGTATATATAGTGTTTGAAAACACTTGGGGACCAAGTTTAGGAGAAGTAGTGACCAAGTAAACTTAGAGTAGTGGCCAAGGGATAGATAGGTGACTAAGGAGAGCTAGGAAAGTAGCTTAGAGAGGTGTTGAGAGGTGTATGAGGCTTCGGTTAACAAGGGGGGTGACAAGGGTTTTACTTGGTGAGCAAGGGTGGTGACAAAGTGCTAGGGTGCTAGGGTGGTGACAAGGAGGTGATGGAGGTGCTTAGCAAGGTAGTAGTCAAGGTGGTGAATCATGGAGAAGGGTGTTTGCTTGGTTGTAGCTTGGTTCGAACTAGTTTAGGGTGAAACGGGTTGTTTAGGGTTTTCGGGTTAGGGTTTTGGTTTTTAGACGAGCTATGGAAATGAAATGAAGGGGAAACATAGTTTAAATATTGTGCATTGAGTGCTTGTAACATGTACTAGAAAGGTTGTATGAAATGCCTTAGAAAAATGGAGGGAAAAATGCATATTTTGAATTTCATGCATTACCGGGTTGTACATTAAGCTTTAGAGAGTTGTACTAGGGTTTTAGAGGGAAATATAATTCAAATATTTTGCATTGTACACTTGTACACATGCCTTGAAAGCTTGAACATTTATTTTGTATATAAACATTACATATAGCTAGGGTTTTGTTATAAACGTTAACGTTTAAAATCCGTTTTGATATAACGTTATAGAAAGTACGTTAAATAGATAACGTATGGATTTTAAAATATATTACTTGACATATTAGAATGTTTACTTGACATAAACATTGATGTAGTTGGCATTGGTAGGTTGCGTGAGCACGTTTACTTTTGTAATGTAAGTTACATTACATTATGAATGGAAAAATCTTTCCAAGAAAATGGTTGCATCCAATTTAATAGATGGAAATTACATTGAGGAAAAATTGCATCTAATTTAATAGATGGATAATTACATAGAGGAAAATTGTGGGTTGTTATATACCAGTTTTAAGAGTTTCTTTACCAGTAATTTTCCCTCCTTTGGCTCCTCCCCCAAAGGTAACATATCCTCCATCAAATTCCTTGAAGTCTGAGAGATAGGACATGTTTCCTGTCATGTGTCTTGTGCATCCACTGTCAATATAGCCTTGATCTTCCTTTTGTGGATGACCCTGTACATAAAAATAAGTAAATTACTTTCCTTTGGAGACCCAAGCCATCACTGACTTGGATCTGCCTCGTGCATCAACATAATCATGTCTCTTCAAAGTAATTGATGCACTATTAACTTTGGTAGGTCTCCAAACCCAACATACTGAGTTCTTAACAGCATTAACCTGATTTGCCCTAACAGCATTAACTACTGCTGAATTTGGCCTAGCAGTATAAAATTTTTCCTTAGCAGTATTAACTTTTTGGCTCAATTTCTTGTTAGTTAATGATGTTCTTATTTGATAGGGCCTCTTTACCGTTGATTGTGCTGATTTAGAAAAATGTGACATTGGTCTAGCACTATAAACTGTAGTTATGGGATGAGCAGTATTAACAGGCCTAGCAGTATTAAGTGGTCTTAGGCCAGTTTTCATTAAAACTGCTCTTGGAGCCATGTTCCTGTCAACACTAGGGTGAGCCTTTTTAGCATAATAATTGTAATTCACCCTTGTATAATTATTCCTAGATATCACCCTTTCCCTTTGATGGTAATTGCATGTTGATAAAATATACTGACTAAAAACATTACTAATATTTTTCACATCTTTGCGTTTTGATAATCACAAAATATAAAAACATTCAATGTAAAATTAAACGTAAACAAGTAATTAGTAGTAAATTCTCATTTCGACAATTACATCACTTAAAGGTATGAATAAATAAATGCTTAATGCATTTTATGATCAAATAAAATTTTTATTCAACCTCACACTTTTATAAAATGTTCTAAACATTACAAAATATTTTCTACAATTAAAAGAAAAGTTTTATTCAAAATAAACATTTTAAAATTCAAAATTTCAGACCTAAAACGGCTAGAAAAGTTACAGAAAATTCTCCGTACACAAAAGACAAAGTAGGGAGCCCCTAGTCTATGGCGGCCCCCTTAAATACATGGGCGGCCCCCTTAATTTTAAGGGGACCACCCATAGGTAGACGCTCCTCCAGTTTGTCCAATAAATACTGAACTTTTCCCCACTATTTTCTTACCATTTGCACTCATTTTTTCTGTTCTAAAACAGCCCACACATCTCACTAAAATCCTTTGATCATTTAATCATAAAACTTTGTTTCTAAGTGATCCAAGCTCAATTCCTCAAGTGCAAGAGAGGAATACTTCCATCATCAGGTAAAGAAGTATTACACCTCAAGTGTGTATTGCAATCTTGTTGCATCCATATCACATATTTGTAAATCATCTAACAGATGCTAACCCACTTATTTATAAGTAGCTAGATTGAACTCAATTTGTTAAACTCCTATTCTTAAATCATCACTTTAGTTTTCAGAGTTTCAAAGCTTTTTAGACATGTTTTTGAACCAGTTTTTATCTTAAGATACCTCAATGTCTGAAACAGCAAAGAGCCCTGTCTGTCGGACTTCTTCATCTGCCATAAAGCACTTGTCAAAACGCAGCTCCATCAATAGCCAACATGAGATTTGAAAGAGAAATTTCTTCCACATATATAGTCCTTCTAGAGCTGTCTTGAAACATGCTCCTGGTTATCTTGATTTCTAGGTCCCACTACAATCCCTTTGCCAAGGTCCCAACTTGTACTTAGAAACACTCCACCTTTGACTTGTCATATCCAACTGTGTCACTCCTATTGATAGTAATCTTTCTACCAGTTTTTTAGAAAAAACTTCTTGTGCTCATGCTCAGCAATGCTAACTGCCACTTCAAATCAATCGCTTTTATGTCATCTTCATGGATTTGTTCAAGGTCCTCATGTAACAAAGATGAGATCTGTTTATGGTTGCTTGCCAAAAAAGCTATAAACAGTGTCATCACTTAAGTTAGCATACTAACTTGAGTAAGTATTCCGTTGCTAACTTGATGTATTAGCAGTACTAACTCCATAAGGCAGTATTAACTTCATAAGTACTTCTAGTAGGATTACCACAAAATCTAAGTATCTGAGAAACATAGAGCTTGTAGCTAGGAGCTTGCAGTTCCTTTAACCCTTGTTAAACAATCCTGACAATTGTTGTAGAGATCATCAAAGCTCATTGTGAGCTAGATCAGGATTTATTCCTTCAGACAACAACAAGCGTATTCTATTCAGAAGACAGACTTCACAAAAAATATCAAATTCAAAACTTCCCATAGTGAAATAATTTCACAAGAATAGCCAACTGACTTACAATCCTTACAAAACCTTTTCTAAAAATAGAGAATCAGTACACTATGATTGGCGCACTAAAGTTCTCATAAATTATGTTTTAGAAGAGTCCGTTTGAGTCTTCTTTGTGGCATCCTTACACCAAATTACTATGTTTTGTATAGCAGCAAACAAAGTTTGGCATCCTTGTACAGATAAAATGTCAGTAATGTCTTTTGGAGGCCATTAGTAAAATACTTCTTGCCCTTTCACGATCATTCATCTTTTGAGTCTTTTCATCAGGTAGTTACAAGACCAGGTATTAGTGTAATGAGGTACCTCAGCATTGATGTTGTTTGAGCTACGTTATTGAATGATTTCCATTATTATCAAAGACATCCCATAGAGCATATCTTGTCTTAGAAAGAATTTGCTTAATTTCTTATGCTTCCACCTATCAAATACACCCTGTTTAGAAGGGGTCAACTTGCATTGTATTGTGTCATCATCTTGGGCAGTTTTTAAATCCATCTCTTCCTTGTGAGTAAACAGATCTTCTTGTTAGTTTCTTCTAGATCAAATTTTCAAAAAACAAGCTCTGATACCACTTGTTGATCCCAAACTATGATTGATTTTTTTTCTTGTAAAGATTAAGTTACCTTGGATAAATCCAAAACAACTTTGGTAGAAACTTTGTGTGTATATTAAAGAGTATGCGGAATCTACTCTTCAATACTTAGAAGAATTATGATTGTAACATAAATAAGATTAACAACAGATGTAACAAATAATCGACAAGATTAATTAAGAATCAATAAAACGAGTACGACTTTCTATATATGGTTAACAACCTCAAAGCTATGCAGGAGGGCGGCCGCTTGATATAGAAGCCACGGACACCTAGGGGCGCGGAGGTGCTGAGTGCGACCGCGTGAGTGTCACGGGGTGGCGTCCAGATTTATGACATACGATGCAAAGGATTGCCTAATATGCATAGAGTACGAGATCTCGCGTATCAGCTTGTTTTAGGGCGGCGGTGTGTCGGATCGAGTTACGATTCATGAATATGATACTCTGCCATTTCTGAAAGTGTTGGCTTTCTCTACACTCGTGACACATAGCACAATATACGCACAAGACATCATAGAGTCTAAAAGACAAATAGCACACTCAGCTGCGACAGTCTAACAAAACTCATCACACGTTCCTTAGTACACTCTCTACACCCTGTTCTCACATCTACTCTCACAGGTCTGACTATGCAATAGTCTTAACTCCTTCAAAGCACAATCGCGAGATACAATCACTAAGTCTAGTCTATACAAGGCGCCATCTAACATTCTCTTCTAGCCCGTCACTAACTAATCTACGTACTGAGCCATTGTAACTTGAGTAGATAACTAAGACATTGTCTTGGCAGTAACTAAGTAGTATGAAGTTTAATCTATCGCGAGCGCTACACACACACACACACACAGAGCGCAGCGCGATATCCAACGCGCCGCGCGCTGCGTAAGGCGTTTTCAGCGCCAAGGCCGAGACGATGCGCAGCGCGAGCGCGTGCGTTTTGTACCCACTATAGCAGCATACGGCGTATCTAACTGCTTCCATACGCCGTATCCATGAAGATAACTATTCGAATATATGATAATAAAAGTAAATTGGGAATGATATCACTGATTGATTGAGAACGTAGCACACACTCCAAGGAATCCAGCCCTATACGCCGTATCGACCTAGCAAGATACGGCGTATCGAGTATTTTTTAGACACTATAATTAGAAGACTCAAAAACGAGTTTTCAGTGTGCAATATCATATTCTATATACCATACTCATTAAAGACAAATTTTAGAAGAGAAGATCAGCCACCAAGGTCAAGCATTGATCACGAATCCATAGAAGACATCGTGTAATTTTTACTCTCTTAAGTGTTCGATTTTAATTGTTTGATTACGCTTGTATAATTACCAAAGGTTATGGGGCTAATACCCTACAGACACACACCATCTTAATGGAAGTTAGACTGTTTAGTTTGTGTTTTAAAATCCGATTTCTTAATTAAATCATTTATTTTTTAATATGTTTATCAACCGATAGACTTGTTTTTATGTTTTTGAATATCCCGATCATTCACTGGGTCTAGTGATACCAAAAAGAAATCTAGATACGTGGGATAGCATCTCTATGTCGCATTTTATATTACAGGACCAATGGAATCCAATTATATTCTGTCTTTGTCCTTTGACGAAGAAGAGTGCGTCTTAGTTAGACCGGTAGGTGACCCGTTTATGTTTCAACAATCATGCTCTTAATTAACTGATAATGTTTTGAATAGTGGACTGCCAGTATATAAAACACCGTCAAGCAATAAGTGGGTAAAGTCCCGTTGGGCTAGGGTTTTAACAGGATAACCACTGCTTTGATTCCCTAAGATAGATTATAATATAACTAAAGGATGCTTTATGCGGATGCGTTAATTATGACAGGATTAATCGTGTCTAGGTCTTAGGATGATGTCCCGCCCAAGTCTTAAGAATGATATGCCGCTTCGAGATAAGTAAATCATTACACCAAAACAAACAAACCAACATTGAACTGGATTTAATATGGCTAATACAGTTTTATATCATTTGGCTTGTACTGCTTTTCTATCTTCCAATTTTCTTCTTTTGTGTTTATTGTTTATTGTTTATTGAATTGATATTTGTTACCACCAAACCTGTGCCAGTCTCTCAGGCTGAAAACCCCCCATATCATTAGACAACGTATATAGCATAGGTTTAACGTAAATAGACTAATTAGAACTAATTAAAATAATGATAGAATATAGGATTAATGTTTCACTCTTAGTGTTCGACACCCTACTTACCGCGAAACTTCATCTTGACCGGGTACACTTCCCGTTAAAGTGTTGTTTTAGGTTTGTCAGCTAAATATAAATGTAAAACTTGATAATCAAATAATTGACCCTACACGACAGCACATCAATTGACGACGTCAAAGTAACCAACTCTGAGAAGCCTGAAGAAGATTCTACGGGTTGACAACGTCACAACTTATAAGCGACGACGTCAAGGTTTTTTATCTATATATACAAACCTTAGTTTTTGTGTTTGAGTGTGGAAAACTTTGGGGAACGATTTTATACTTAGTGGCATCTGTTCTTAGATGATTTTTAGGGTTTATAACCCTATTGTACTCATCATTACTCCGTGTTTTTTTGAAGTGAAGTTTATTTATCTCTTTTTCGTTACAATATGTTCCTATTGTAACTTTTGATAATTATTCTTCGTTTCAATAAACATGCCTTTGGCTAATTTTAATTTGGTGTTTGCCTATGTGATGCATGAAAACCTAGTTGGATTGATCATTGTATATTGCTATCTGTTAATGATGTGCGCGTTAGGCTTTAGAAAACTAGCTTCTTAATTGCACAGTGAAGACGTCTAGAGAAACGCGGCTAGATTATATGATACCTACGCAATAGTCTTTATACTACCTTGTCATTTGGGTGGATTCTAAGTTAGGTATTTAATTTATTAGATACTTACACATTCCATTACGAGAGTGACGAGTAATAGAACAAGAGACGACAACTAGGGAGTAGTGCATGATTAGGTAAACATATTTGTTTAATCATAAGAGTTTTCCATCACATTTAATTTTCTTGCAATTAGTATATATTTAGGAGTAGTTTAATTAGTTTAAAACAACCCCCCCCCTTCAAACTCAGGATTTTACTAGCTTCATAAAATACAAAAATACAAAAATAATCTTCTCTCAACCTTTAGACCTTATTGACCATACAATTTGAGCCTACCCAAACTATTACCCTAGAGAACGATAATAACCCCCCAAGTCTTGCCTATACTACACTACAACAGTTAGGTACACTACCTAGGAGGGTTGTAAAACTTCTGTTTGCAATCACCCGCACATAAAGTTTTTAGCGCTGCTGCCGGGAAATAGTCTAGGTTTTAGATTCTATCTAGCTTAGGTCTCCTCACTAGATTCCTATCAAAGTGAGATTTTTATTTTCTTTTTATTAGCTTTCTCGTAGTCTATCTTTTTCTTCATTCCCTTTGTTTTATAAACCCTTCTTTTTCATTGACCACCATGGAAAACGTAAACCCACCCCGTACTTTAGGAGATTATTCTTAACCTAGACACAAGGGCTATCAAAACACCATTGATCTCCCTGATGGGAACAATGTGGTGCCTCTACGATCCGACACCATCTGATTGGTGCCGAAAAATGAACCCACGGATGCTCATAACCACGAGACTTTCGGTTCCGATGATCCAAATCAACAAATTAAGGATTTTTCTAAAAATTTGCTGAACTCTTGACCTATGATGTTGAAAATAGAAAGACCGCGACTGCGTTTATTTTATTCCCTTTGTTATCAAGCTCGCAATTGAGGCTTGAATACTTCTCGCGTTGCGTCCATCTCTACTTGCGGAAGGATCTCCTAGACCCGTTACCTCTCACCTTTCCATCGGGAAGAACTGCTAAACTCCAAAATGATATCTTGATGTTCCAACAACATGAAGGTGAGTCTCTTTCTGAAGCAAGAACTCGTTTCAAGGACTTACTTCAAAAAGTCCCTCATCACGGCATTGATCTATGGCTCCAAATTCAAATTTTCTATGATCATGTCTCTTTTTATCTTAAGCGCGAAATTAACCACGCTTCCGGTGGTAAGCTATGTGACAAAAATGCTGGGCACTTATAGAGGATCTCGCCCTCTATGACAACGAAAGTTGGAATGACCAAAGAGACATAGCTAAATTGGTCAAGGCAGTCTCTTTGCCTCAAGATGTCCTAGATATATGCCAGCCGACTCTCATAGAGCGTGAAAATCAAGTTCTAACGCTTGATGAAAGCTCATATTGCTCCTAAATCATCCATTTAAGTGAACAAAATTACATCTTCATGTGAGATTTGTAGTGGTCCCCATGACACTAATTATTGCATGGAAAATCCCAAGCAAGCTTTTTGTTGATTATGCATCTTCGCGTATCGATGAAGCGGGAGGTAAGTGGTTCACTTTCAAACTCGAGCAAAATAATCTTGGTACTACCATATAACCTTCAAGGAAAAGTCACCCAAAAGCTTAGGTGGCGAAGGCAACCTGTCAAATTCTCGAAACAATTTTTTAAACCCTACTAATCGTTTTCCGGATCACCCCTCAGCATCATTCCTCACAATCTTTTAGCGACCTAATCAATAAATCTCGAAGGGATTGGGTTCTAAATTTAATGGCTATCTAAGATGCTAGATTATCCAAGTTTGAAGCCGATTTCAAACAACAACAAAGCAAGATGACCAATAAAATTGACACATTCTTGAAAGCCATCAATGACCGAATAACGGGAGCATTCTCAAGTTATATTGTTAAGAACCTGAAATTGAATGTCAATTCTACCTCTTCCGTTTTGTCTGCTCATTCTTATCCAATAGAGGATCTCCAAGGTTCCTCTAATCCCTTCAAATCGGTCAATGTTATTAAAACGTGTTTCAAACCAACACACAATTGTCAAAAAGACCAACTACAAGTTAAAACACTAACGGTCAATAATATTGGAACACCAAAACCAAAAAAACTCGAAAAAACTTTAGAAGATGAATTTAAAGATTTTCATATTAACTTACGGGTTCTTGAAGTTCTAGCTCACGCTCCAATATACAATGCAATTTTAGACAAATATGTAGAGAGTTTAGAGTTAGGCAAAAATAGGACCGCATTCGTTCCAGGCGAAATGCCAAAGAAAATGAAGGATCTCGGATTATTCACCTTGCCTTGTAGACTACGAGACTCCAAGCCCTTTGATACCTTAGCCGATTTAGGATTGTATGTGAATTTAATCCCTTTATATCTCTTCAAAAAGCTAAAATTGGATTATTAGAAGAGACCGGTCATGTCTTTGGATTAGCGGATGGAACTAAGTCGTATCCCTTAGGCATTGTAAAGAATGTAGAGGTTCACATAGGAAAGTTAAAATCTTAGAAGACTTCTATGTCATTGATATGGAAAAGGACCCTACATGCTCCTTACTCGTTGGAAGAGGATTTTTAGCAACCGCTAATGCCGTAATAGATTGTAAGTGATGCGGTCGTCGTAGGACTTTAACACGAAGTTTTACAACTCCCTAGGCAGAGTACCTAACCATTGTAGTAGTAGTATAGGCAAGACTCGGGGGTTGTTATCGTTCTCTAGGGGTATAAGTTAGGAAAACTTGATCACGGTCTAATAGAATTCTAGAGGTTGAGAGAAGATTATTTTTGTATTTTTATGTTTAATAGAAAGCAGGTAAAATCTATGGTTTGAGAGGTTGGTTTATTCAACTATTAACTAAACTAGTTAATATCTAATCTACTGGTGATAACTTTTATGATATGTAAATGTATTTACCTAATCATGCAGTACTCCTCAGATTGCTTCTCCTAGATCTGTTGCTTTGTCACACTTGTGATGATCTGTGTAAGTATTTCCTAGGGCATGAATGGATTACACGAACCCGCCGTATATTTAGTATTCCATTAAGGCAACGCACAAGTAAGGTAGTATGAAGACTATTAAAAGGCCCCTAAGAGTATATTAAATGCATGTGAAGTAACTTAAGAGGGATCAACCATATAAGAGGGTAAGGTAGTATGAAGACTGTTACCCAATGGTATCCTTGCTACACTACCCACGTTTCCCTAGACATATCAACAGCGATACAGACAAAAACTAGTTTTCTAAAGCCTAACGCGCACATTCATCAACAAGAAGCAACATCAAAAGGATCTACAGCCTAAGTTTCATGCAATCATAGATAAATACAAAGGGGGGTTTAGACTCGCATGCTATGAATAAAGAAAGAAAATAAATTAATCAAACAACACATAGACATATTGAATGATTAAAGATAAATACCTCACTTGATTAAAACATATATTCAAGGTAGTACAATAGGGTTTTGAGGCCCTAAAAACGACCTATAAAGCTCCTAAAATGACTAGGGTTCGTCTCCCTAGGGTTATACAAAATTATCCCAAAAGTTACACACTAAAACCCTGAAAACGGATTTATATTTTAGAGTTGTCAACGTGACGGCGTCGCTTTGTACTCCTGACGCCGTTGCCACGTAGACGATTCAAGATCCTTTTTAAGTCGGCCACATCCTGACGTCGTCGCCAAAATCCTGATGCCGTTACTATATTGACCACGATGGCGTCGCTTTATGCTTGCGACATCTGGACTCCAGCCACTGCTATGGCAAAAGTCATTCATAGATATTGTTGTAGGTCCTGTAATCTTTGTTCGTTCTGTACACCCCCAAAATGGGTCGCAGCGGAATAAGGGTCCGGGGCGTGTTACTTCTCAGATCAATAGCACAAGATATATAAAAACGACAAAAAGTCGTTTAAAATGATACATTGGATTTGATAAAAGACTTGTTACACAAAGCATGCAGCTTTACTTGTTCAGTGTTTGATATTACAAAGATTGACAATACATTTCCCAAAACATATTACATCCAAATCTTTAGCGTGATAACCAAAAGTGTCACCAATGTATCCCTGGCACCTCGTGCCTATTGACCACCTGAAAACATTGCTTTAAAACGTCAACAAAAATGTTGGTGAATTCATAGGTTAGTAAATTATAATATGCAGGACCGCAAGACTTTCCCCATGATAATGCAACAGATGCAGACATCACAAAATCCGATTACGTTTTCCTAAGCTCATGACACTGAAGCTCGACAATTATATTCGCAATAATAAATATTGCTATTCTGCCCGATCAGATGTTCAACCCTAAACATCCCAAATCCGACATGCTATAATGTTCATTCCCGGTGATAGCTAATCACCCGAACGGGGAGGTCAATCCCAAATAGATCTATTCATAACATTCGCGCTCACATAATGTAATTCACAACTACATCTATGCAATTGACAGTTCATGATAATGGGCTCAACTTAGGTTATCGCTACTTAGGCAAACACGTAATCAATATAAAACATACACTTGCATCCAATTTATAAAACAAAGCATGTTTCCACCCCAAAGTTATAAATCATTGAAATCGTAAAAATGTGGGGCTATGAACTCACCTTGAGTTACTGATAATCCAAATATCACAGATAATGCGTCACGCAAATGATCGGATGCAACCTAAATTAACATAGGTCGTATAAGCACTAATCGCTTTGATTAACTAACATCATATACAAGTCTATGTAAGTTACATCATACTATCGTTCGGGCTATCATAATTTAAGAGGTCATGTAGTGACGTATGAGGAGCTAGGACACTTTAAATCGTAAATCCAACAACTCGTCGATACGCCACCCCGAAGAGGCCTCATTATGAAACTCCCTAGTAATATAGTACTTTGATAACCACATATAATTCTATATAGATTCATCACCGTCTAATCGTTTTCGTGAAATCATATTTATAAAGTAAAAACATTTATAAATACACCTTTAGCAAAAATGACCTAACTTTATCGTTTTAAGTCCGTTTCTTGCGTTTCTTACGTCCACATTTTCGTATTAAGTCGAGTTATCAATAATTGACATTTTCATATTTTTAGTCCCCTGATGAACAGTAATTTTTACTGTTCACATCAGTTATAAAGTTATTTTTATAGTTTTAGTTATCGTAAAACCTGTAAACGTCGTATTTTATTCGTTATAGCTCCGTTTTAGCAATTCTTTCGAGCACGTTCTCGTAATTGAAAGTTCTATATATTTATGAGGTTTACAAAAGTTAATGTTTCTGTCATGAACAGTGATAAGTATAGAATTTACATATCCATTTATGCTTAAAATGACCCAATTAAACCCAAAACAGGCCAAAAATGGCAAAAATATGCTTGTATTTGTGTTTTGTGTGTGCAGGTACGGATAAATCAAAAATCACAAGAAATCAGTCAAAAACGGGCAAGCACGGACACGAGAATCAGAAGAGTTCAAAAAGAAGCCAAAGAATCAAAGCCGAAGCCAGCAAAGTCAAGCCTCAGTCAAATCCAGTCAAAGATGGTCAATAAAAGTCAACAAAGCCCAAAACCCTAGCCCATGTCCTTTTATAACAACCACAAGGGCTAAACTTGCATTTCTCGAAAGTTATTTATAACTAGAAAATAAGAAAAGGAAGACAAGGACTATTTGTGTAATATCCCAAAACCTATAACAGTTTTAACTGTCTAAAAATAGGCGCGAAACTAGTTACTATTCACCCATCGTCCCACCTTCCACCCCCAGGGTAAATCAAAGGGGTTTTCCAAATTAAAGGGTGCTTAGGTCAATTCATGAGCTCACTAACACAAATGAAGGGACAAATCAGTCTTTATCAAAGGATTACTTATCCTCTCCCAATTAAAGGTCACGTCAACAATGGTGAAAGCACAATGGAATGTGGGTTTTTGTGTTAAAACACTCACAAAAGAAGCACAATGCCATCCAAAAGAGAATGACATGCTGGCAATCTTCATGAGTCTACAAATCAATCCAACGGCCATAATAGAAGCTCAAATGATTGGTTAAGATTGATAGTTTGGAGAGCAGGGCAAGAGGGCTAGAATCTTCCAAGGCAGCCTATAAATAAGCCTCACTTTGCACACACACACCATCTAGTTTTTTTAGTAATTTTTAGTCTAGCTTAAATTCGAATTTTTCTTAAATGTAATTTTCTT
>BQNB010034306.1:0-37587 GCA_026074375.1 Tanacetum coccineum
AGTTGAAAGTTTCTAAGTAATCCTACCTCTGTCTTTGATTCCTAATTTACTTGTTGTTTAAAACCTCTTTTAAGCCTTTAAGAAAAACTCATAAGCTGTGTTAACTTAAAGTTATGAAAGCTTTTTAGCTTGTTGTAGCTTAAGCCTTATTTCACTGAAAAATATAAAAAAAAGAGAATCAAGAAGCTGCCAAGCAATTCAGACAGGAGCAGGGTTAATTATGGATGGCCCTTGGTTTAGAGCTTTATGGTAAGCACTTAGGATTGGTTATAAGTTTTTTTAAGCTTCTTTCACAACCAAAAGCTAGGACCCTTTGTAAGTCATCTTTTTCATTTTTTTGCATTTACTGTAGCACTGCTTATTTCCTGATTTTCTAGCTTATTATTGTTGTTTATGCTTATCTATGTTTGTTGTTTGCTTAATAAGTGTTTAGTTTAAGTTTTTATGCAAAACTGTCATTATTTGCTTATAAACTGCTTATTCATTATTTGCTTAATCTAGTGCTTATTCTTGTGTTTTTAATATTGCTTATTGCTTATTAATGGATGCTTGTTATCTGTTTTTCAAAACCCTTTGCTTAAATCTCTTAAAAACAGTTTTAAAAAGGTTTTTCATTACTTAAGGGAGTGTTTGGGTTAAGGACCCAAAGTGGGTCAGTTCAGGTTAAAAACCTTTTGGGTCAGTTGGCTAACTTTGGCCAGCCTTATTAAGTTAATTTTAAGCTAATTTCAAAAGTTTTTTAAGTCTAATGGTGAGTTTTCAAGTTTTTCTATTAAACTCTTACAAACTGTGGTCAAATACAGTTTGCAAGAGCTTATTGGGTTAAGGCTTTTAAAACCAAATTTTTTGACTTGTTTTGGTGTTAATTCTTAGTGTTAAGTGCATGCCCTAAAAGTCCTTTGGGTTTGCACTTGTCTTTGTCAAAATTCCATCAAATTTTTGGCCAAGTTTTACATAGTAAAACTGTCACCTTTTCAATCTCGAATTTGAGTCATTTAAATTAGCTTTTAGCTTTTGAAAATTGGTGCACGAGCTCATTAGGAGCTTGTGTCTACCTGTTTCAGCTTATTTTTCAATATAAAGATTATTGGGTGGCTTATTTTTTTAGCCATTTTTCTGTCCATTTTTCCTTAAGAAAAACCAAAAATGTCTAATCTGTGTGAACCACCAACTTCATAAGCCTTTTTCATGGCTTGTTTGAGCTTCAAACACAAAACTCTTGGGGGTTTCAGATAGCTTAAAGTATAAGCTTTCTAGGGGTGTACCCCATTAAGCCATAAGGTTCCATCTATTGGCTTATTTTTAAGCCAAAAGATGTGTCCTCGGGTTGTTTAGCCTGCAGAATTAGCAATTGGCTTATTTGGCTTATTTGTGCTTTTCAGCCCATTCCATTGGGTTAATTTTGCTTCTAATTGCTTTTTAGGTGTGCTTAAGTTCTTGTGATTGCTTATTTCTCTTTTTCCTTTGCTTAATCGTGCTAAAAATCCAAAAAGAAAAAGTCACTTTTGACTTAGTATAAAATAACATATCTGTTAGCTTAATTGGCTTATATCTGGCTTATTTGTGAGTTTCATAAAAAATTCCAAGTTTTAAAAGTGCTTATTTTTAGTCATTCTTCAACTTTGTAAAAAAAGTTTTCAAAAAAGAAAAAGAAGGGGAAAATGGGAAGTCAGGGGTGAGCAAGACTCGAACCCCCGACCTCCTCCAACTATATCCCTTTATAAACATAACACACACTACCGCTGCGCCCTTGGGTCTTTTCTGTTAGACCTTTGGGCGCTTTGGTATTTAAGGGCTTTTTAGCCCACTTTCTCTATAAGCTGTTTGGGCTTATTTACCAGCTTATTGATAAGCTGGTCAAGCCAGCTTATTTTTCTTAGGACCGTCACACTTTCAAGTATTTTTTGTAAATTTTTCAGATTTTTATAAAATCTTTTAGTATTTTTTATAATTTATTTTCTTTTTAAACTTTAAAAAATCATAAAAAATAAAATATTAATCAGAAAAATATAAACTTTTTTTTAAAAATTTTCTTTTTTCATATATTTTGTAGGAAAAATATTAAAACTTCTGTAGGGTTAATTTTTAAAAATTTTAATTTCTAAAGAACGGGTTTTGACCCGGTTTTTGTTTTGACTCGTTTTTGGGTCAAACGACCTCCGTTTTTAGTCTAGTTTTTTTTAAACTTTGTTATTTGTCATCTAGAATCTATTTTAGCTTTTAAATTTGTTCTAGGGTTTAAATTGCAAAATTTAGGTTTTTGACCCTCGTTTTTCGTGCCCGTTTTAGGATTTAAGTTATTTAGCTTTCGTTTTTAGGTTTTATTTAATCGTTTTTGCATATTTAACTGGTAGAAATAGAAAACCAATCATAACCTTGTCATATTCAAACATCGTTTATCAATTCGTCATTCGATTTTCCATTCAAGCCTCGTTGGGACATAACGACCCGGGAATTCAAACTTCCGGACACATATATATTTTATTTTTGTGAACTCTTAACCAATCCTTGGCTAAAGGTAATTGGTTGAGTGTTTGCTTTTATATTATATATATATATTATTGACGAATCAATTTTTGGCGCCGCTGCCGGGGAGGCTGTAAAACGATTATCGTAAAAAAAAAATAAAACAATAATACAATGGCGTATATTCAAGGCGGAGATACTGTTATTGCTAAAAGGTACACGTCTTTATCCCTTATTAATTATGAATTCTATACATGTTTAATAAATTCGTTGCGTACGTCTGATATAATTTGAAAATAGTTAAATAGATATAAAAACCCAAGAAGTGGCATCACTAGCCATCGTGAAGAATAATTTATTAAGTAATAAAATTTTGACAAGATTAGGGTTCTTGATTAATTATTTTAAGCCCTTTGGTCGTTTTATACATAAAGATTCGATCTTTGTGCATCAAGATTCAATCTTTATTGGTTATAAAATTAATTAGACGAATTCTAGGTTGTGTGAAATTTTATGGATAAAACTTGATGCGTTTAATTGTTAATTGATCGATTTTATGTTAAATTAATTGTTAATACGACACCTATGATAAATACATGCAATTTATCAGGGAGGGATATGTGATATAAATCTTGTTAATTGTTAAAGATTTATGCAAATATGATGATCAAGATTAAAACATAGACATTAAATTTGATTTGGTAAGACCCATGACTTTAAAAGCTAGGGAAGACCTTGGTTATGTCTTAATAAGGCCTAAAAGTTGCTTAAATTTTTGTGCAGTTGTATATTAAATGTATATGGCTTACGCAATCGATTATATCGATGGATGTGGCCGGAGTCATTGGACAAAGGAGCCTTATATGAATATATACGTGTTTTAATTATTAGATAACTTGGATCATAATTGATATTTGCATGACTTAATTGTTAAGTGTTGTTTTTGAATAAGTGATATGTGAATTAGTTTTGTGTTTATATTGGTTTTATTTTAAGTTTGGACTTGTCAGAAAATAAAAAGGTTTTTTGAAAAATAAATATAAACATGACTAATTATTAAGAAATTAGATTTATTATGGGCTATTTATCAAATTATAAATTTTATTTTTATCAATGACGTAATTTGCAAAAGTACTACTTAGTTGCAAGGATAAGGTTCGGGGAGACTCATCAAGACTTCGGTCTTGTAGATAGCATTACCTATAATACGGGACTACGTTGTAGTTTCCTTACCTTGCATACTATTTAGGAAGTCGTAAATGGGTCTAGTGGATTGAATGTTTAGTTTAACATTCTTTAATCTTTTCTCTCGATAAAATATTAAAAACTTTAAGTTTAAGAAACACGTTGAATCGTCAATTTTAAAAGGTAACACTATTTAAACGTCAGATGTAAAGAAAATATGTGATACTGTAGTAAATAACTTAATTGAGTAAAGTTTTTATTATAATCTATGATACGAAGATGGTATCATGCTTTTTCGTGCATATAGCCACTCTAAAAATTATAACCATTTTTAGAATAATTTATAGCCATCCCAATTTGAAGAAACACTTGCAGATGATTTTTACTATGTGTGAGACGTATGTAGATTGTAATCCCAAGGTGATTATACACTTTTTCGTGAGACGTTAGTGTTACATAATCACAGTTCTTGATTGGACGACTTAATCGGTTTAGTGGTGAGACCCTAAATTTGAGGCATAGATGGGATGAAACATGCTTACTAGTATATTATTATAATAAAGTAAGTCCCATAAGGTTTTGGGAATTACATCGGTGGCAATTATTGATCGTCAATTACCTTTTGAATACACCATCACTAGCAGATCAACTGATGTGGTGGTGGTATGTCAAGTAGGGTCCTAGCCTTTAGAAAATTAATTGTTTATTTATTTAAATATGGGTAGTTAATTTTCTTCAAGGAGTGTTATCGAAAATGCTAATTCTTGAACTTTACTATGTTTTTGTAAGTGGAACTACCTGTATAAAACATAAACCATTCGGATTTTAGGTTAATGTTTGAAAGAGAAACTTTATGGTTCAAATTTCAATGACTGGTTTCGTCAACTTAAGCTGGCCTTGAGAGTTGAAAAGAAAATGTTTGTCATTGAACAGCCTATTTCCCCTGCTCCACCTGCCGATTCTGAGTACTTGTGCAGTGGAATGCGGTTTATGATGCTCATCATGAGGTTGCTTGTCTTATGTTTGGAAGTATGACTCCCGAACTACATGGACAACTCAAAAATTCCTCACCTTATGAAATGCTTCAGGAATTTAAATCCATGTTTGAGAAACAAGCTAGAGTGGAGCGGTTTGACCTAATCCAAACTTTCCATGCTTGCAAAAAGGAGGAGGAAAAACTAGTGACCCATATGTCATTAAGATGAAGAATTATGTGGCGCAACTGGAACGTCTTAGTTATGTGCTCCCACGAGATCTTAGTGTTGGTTCAATTATGAATGGCCTCACTAGTGACTATTGCCTAGTTTTGAGCGAAGAAACAACATTAAGCATAACATGGGGAAAGATGATGGTTAACACATGATCTGCTTAATGGAGTATGAAAAGGGTTTACTTTTAAAAGGCCGCTACACCCAAGTAATAGGGCGATTCAGGTGGTAGAATCAGAAAGCCAATAAAAATCGTTTAATCCTTAAGGGAAAGGTAAAGATGAAAGCAATGGAAAAGGAAAATATTACACCCCTTAGCCTGAAAACTTAAACCTTCTTTTAAAGAGGCACCCGAAAATAATGACGACTGTCCACAACTGCAAAAGAGGTGGTTCACCGTAATAGATTGTCTCTACTTACCATGAAAAGTTGTTTAATGAATAAGAAGCAAGTTGGCACAGTCAGTTCTTCAGATATCTTCATAATAGAATTATTTTCTTTTTCTACTAAATCCTGGGTGTATGACATTGGTTGTGGTACTCATATTTGTATCACAAAACATGGTCTTAGAGGAGTAAGGAAGCTGAAACAAGTAGAAGCTATTAGAAGTGATGACTTAGTTTTATCAAATGGCCTTGTTATTTGTTTAGACAATTGTCATTACGCACCTTTTATTACTAGAGGTGTTGTTTCAGTTCACCGTTTGGTAGAAAATGGATTTGTCCAGTGTTTTATGGATTTTGGAATTTCAGTTTCTAAGAACAATGTTCTTTATTTTAATGCTATTCCCAGTAACGGTATTTATGAAATTGATAAGCATGATCTTGTACCAAATGTTATTTATATTTATAATGTTAGCACTAAAAGAGCCAAACATAACTTGGACTCTACTTATCTATGGCACTGCCGTCTTGCTCATATAAGCAAGAAAAGTATTGAAAAGCTGCAACAAGGAGGGCTTTTAAAATCAACAGATGATGAGTCATTTAATCAATGCGTATCTTGTTTATCGGGGAAAATGACAAGGAAATCGTTTCCACATCGTCCCAAAAAGGGCGAATGATCTTCTTAGAATAATACATACCGGTGTGTGTGGTCCACTTAGACATATGTCAAGACATGATGTTAGCTACTTCATTACATTCACGAATGGTTATAGTCGTTATGGTTATGTTTATCTTCTTAAACATAAACATGACGTCTTTGAAACATTCAAAGTGTTTAAGAATGAAGTGAAAAATCAACTTGGGAAGAAAATCAAGGCTCTTCGATTAGATCGAGGTGGCGAATACATAAGCCAAGAGTTTAAAGATTATTTGAAAGCTTGTGGAATTATCCAGCAGCTTACACTTTCAGACACGCCAGTCTGAAAGGAGAAATCGTACTTTGTTAGACATGGTTCGATCTATGATGAATCTTATAATTTTGTCGTTATCCTTTTGAGATTATGCTCTAGAGTCTGCTGCACACATTCTAAAAATGATTCCAACCAAGAAGGATGATAAGACACCATATGAACTATGGTATGGAAAAGTTCATAACTTGTCTTACTTAAAGATCTGGGGTTGTGAGGCGCTTGTGAAGCGAGATACGCCTGACAAACTCCAACAAAGATCTGTTAAGTGTATCTTTATAGGATACCCAAAGGAAACGATGGGTTACTATTTTTACTTCACACTTGAAAACAAAATTGTTGTTGCAAGGTATGATGAGTTCTTTGAGAAAAATCTCATAACTCAAGAAGTCAGTGGGAGGGCCATAGACCTTGAAGAAATTCAAGATGAAGATACATCACCTTCTAAAATCACTAGCAAAATTCCTATGGAGGTTGAAGGTTTCAAACCACCTCAAGAGGAAGTGATTCCGATTCATAAGTCTGAAAGGACACATTGAGTTCCGAATCGCTTATGTCTAAAATTTAGAAGTGGAGGAATCATAAAACTGAGGGGATCTTAATGAACCTACTAGCTATGAAGCTGTAATGTTAGATCTAGAATCTAATAAGTGGCTCGATGCTATGAATGCGGAAATGCAATCCATGATAGATAATATGGTATGGGTCTTGGTCGATCTTCCTCCTAATTGTAAGACTGTAAGGAATAAGTGGCTTTTTAAGATAAAGACTGACATGGATGGCAATGTACACACCTATAAATCTCGTCTTGTAGCAAAGGGTTATACTCAACTCTACGAGGTTGATTATGAAGAAACATTCTCACCCGTCGCTAACATTATGGCTATTAGGATTCTCATATCTATAGCGGCGTTCTATGATTATAAGATATGGCAAATGGATGTCAAAACTGCCTTCTTAAATGGTCATCTTGATGAAGACATTTATATGGTACAACCTGAAGGTTTTGTTGATCCTAAACATCCCAGAAAAGTATGCAAGCTTCAAAGATCCATTTATGGTCTTAAGCAAGCATCAAGAAGCTGAAATAAAAGATTTGATGAGGAAATCAAAAGGTTTGGATTTACTCAAAATCTTGATGAGCCATGTGTATATCAAAAGGCTAGTGGGAGTAATGTTACATTCCTCATCTTATATGTCGATGACATAATAATCATGGGAAATCACATTCCAAGTTTACAAAGTGTAAAGGATTATCTTGGAAAGTGTTTCGCTATGAAAGATTTATGGGAAGCAGCATTTATTCTTGGAATCAAAATCTATAGAGATAGGTCGAATCAATTGATTGGACTTAGTCAAAGTGCTTATATGGATAAGATCTTGAAGAGATATAGGATGGATAATTCTAAACGTGGTCACATCCCCATGCAAGAAAGACTTGACTTGAACAAAACACAAGGTGCTTCAACACCTGAAGAGGTGAAGCGTATGCAAAATGTACCTTATGCTTCGGCTGTGGGTTCCATTATGTATGCAGTGAGATGCACTAGACCTGATGTTGCGTTCGCGCAAAATATAACAAGCCGTTTTCAACAGAATCCTGGTGAACCTCACTGGACTGCTGTGAAAACCATTCTTAAGTATTTAAGGAATACTAAAGATATGTTTTTGGTTTATGGTGGAAATCCGGAAGCTGAACTTCGAGTTGAGTGCTATTGCGATGCTGGATTTGAGACTGATAGAGATGATACAAAATCTCAGACAGGATATGTTTTCATTTTGAATGGAGGCGCAGTGGACTGGAAAAGTTCCAAGCAAAGTACTACTGCAATGTCTGCTACAGAAGCTGAATACATAGCTGCTTCAGAAGCTGCGATGGAAGCTGTTTGGATTAGGAAGTTTATTTCAGGGCTTGGTATCGTACCAACAATAAACGAACCTATTAAAATGTTTTGCGATAATTCAGCCGCACTACATTTCGCTAACGAACCGGGGGTTCAGAGGGGCGCCAGACACTACCATAGGAGATATCATTATGTTCGCGAGAGTATTGCACTGGGCGAAATAAAACTCCTTAAAGTTCACACAGATGACAATCTGGCTGATCCTTTTACGAAGGCTTTACCAAATGGAAAGCTTACTCAACATGCTAGGAGCATGGGACTTCGTTTAGCTAGTAGTTTCATGTAGATCTGTGTTTAGTATTTGGATAAGGGATGTTTGAACAATTTATTTTATGATAATGATACTTGGTATTTTTGTTATTTTATATCTTAAATTGTGTCCTATATTTGCATGTTTAATCCATGAATAATATTTTCATTATTCTAAATTAATCCGTTGTCGATTAACAATGTGGGAATGTTGTTAAACTAAGACAATTCTGAGTGATTGGTGATATTGTAGATATTAAGGATGAGTCCACCAAACTCACATGATATTCATAAGATGGATATTGGATTTCCCCAACTAACAAGAATCTTACTTTATGGATCGGCGTCATTAAGTAAATCTTGTAAGTGATTTTATAAAATCCTTAGACTTGAGATGCAAGTAGGTCTTGCATGTGTGGATTATCCTTCTTGATTTGGTTCTGGTTATCCTGAATAAGGTAGCTATTAAGGATTATTTCAGAAGTGATTATGAAGCATGGTGACATGACACTTGTAGTCAATAAAGAATTTGTTCCTTCAAATGTTGAAGAATGATGCCACTGGGCCCCTCGTAGAATTAATCAGATGTGTGTATGGCCGTACCCGAAAACTCATGTAGATGTGTCTCATTGATTTTCGGTAATCTTGATTAGTTACATATACGAGAAACAGAATCGTTAAATAATGGAATGACCTTGATCCATATCCATTTTTAACACGGTATCGGAAACAAAGGGATTGTAAATACCTAAATCATTTATCCGTGACTTTATGAAACCACACTCGGATATTTCTGGGAGCATTGGCGTGTTGCTAGACGCTTACCAATGTTATTATGTTATTTATACATGTCCAAGTGGGAGCTGTTGGAATATGTCCAAGTATAAATTAATATATGTCCGGATTATTTATTCGAGCCTACGGGGACGCACGCGTTAATACGTAAAACAATTAAAGAATATATTAAATGTAATATATTTATGTGATAAGCATAACTTATGTTAAATAGTTAAAGTAAATATTTAATGAGTTATTAATATGGCATTTAAGGAAAAAGAAAGTAACGGTTTTCCTTTTAATTGGTCATAAACCCCTATTAAGGAGGTGAGAGGGTTTTCCTTGCAAGCACAAGGAATTTAGCCTATAAATAGAGGTTAAGGGATTCATTGTTGAGAGACCTTGAAAAACATAATCCCTAAATCTCTCTCCATCTCTTTTGTTTATTCGATCAACCAAAACTCAAAAGGGTTTTTCGGTTCTTGTGTTGGTTCGATCCAAGGGGAAAAACCACAAGGGTTTCAATCGTTGATTTCTACGAGAACGTGGTGGTTTTATTGCTTATCACTACTAGTACTAGCATACTTAATTGTTTGCTACAGAACGTATTGTGTGTGTTGAAGTAGAGGGATTATACTTTGATCCTAGTGGTTACGCGTGGTGTTATACATACGCGTATATTCAAGAAGGTGTAACGTTTATTGCTAAAAGGTACACATCTCTAATCTGGTTAATTATGAATTCTATACGTGTTTACTTTCCGCTGCGTACTCGTGTTTAATGGTTAATTAGATTTAAAATCCCAACAAGTATGTTTGAGATAAAATCAAAGTCGACGTTTGTGGGTTATAACTCAATTTTCATAATTTTAAGAGGGGGAGATACGGTTGGCTGGTGCCTTCGCGCCACCGTACCAGCCCACACAAACACTGCGCCGACGGTACAGGGTTGGCGCCATCGGTCTTCACGCCGTGATGATCAGCCCAAACCGTAACATTTTTTTATAACTTTTTTAAATATAAAGACGCTGGTCAATAGATAATTTCAAAAAAATAGCCCTTTTTTTGTTATTAATCCTCATTTTTTTTTAAATTTTACCCTTTAAAAATCTTATAAATACCTTCTTATTTTACCAAACTTTATACACACTTCTAATATCATTTTTACTTCAACAATATATTTTTTTCATTAAAAAAGAATCACTATGGATCCCAACAACACCGCTGATAATTACGATATTTATTTTCAAGACGATGCAGAACGATATACGCGGGGTTATGCGGCTTATGAACAATTTTTAGCTATGAGTAATCAAGAAGCCGGGGGTTCGGGATAGGCTCCTAAGATGACGCGAACATACATTCCATTTGAACGAAAAGAGGCGGAACAACGCCTAATCGACGATTATTTTAGCTATGGCTTGAAGTCAACGAAGAAGCCATCCAAATGTGATGCCATAGCATTTCTGATGTCATAGCACTTTTGCTGACGTGACGGTACTTTTTGTGCCACGACTTGAAGCCATGGCTACCCCTAACATGAAAAAGTCAAAAACAACAGCCCATACAGAAACAATCACACTTTTAGAAAATACTAGGAAATTAGAGATTGGTTAAATGGTGGGTCATGATCCTGTTTTATACAGTATTAAAAGCACGGGACAATCATGTTAACATCATTTTCAACAAACAGCTAGGGTACGTGTAATTGTGGATTTGTCTAAAGAAAATCAAATCTTAGTTTAAAATATATGTTGAAAATTTAGATATTAATGTTTAAGCATAACTAACAGAAGTCATAGCATACTAATTTTACGGCCGTCTTTGAAGTTAGATGAAGTGGGCGACTATCCAGAGCTCCCAACTTTTACGGCCTTAAAATTAAGTTCGATGCACGAAACTATAAAGATGTACTATATATAATACTACTAGTTGGATACCCGCGCATAGCGGCGGCGATAAAAATTGCTAACATACACGAAAATTAAAAACGTGAGCTAAAACTGAAATTTAAAATCTAAGACACTACTTTTAACAAATTTAATACCTAAGAATCACAAATTTAAAAAGAAAATTTTAGGAAAAAGAATTAGAATTTTTTAACTATTTTTGAATTTTTTTATGATTTTTTAAAATAAAATGAATTAACTAAAATAAACTTTTTCTAAAAATTATCACTAAAATTTTATTTTTATTTTTCAAAAATACTAGAATTAAAAAGAAAATTATCTCAAAAAGAATTAAAAATTTTCAACTATTTTTCTATTTTCTATGACTTTTTAAAGAAAAAGAAATTACTAAAACCTATTTTAATTCCTAGAAAATACAAATTTAATTGAAAAAATAAAGAAAAATGGTTTTTAACTACTTAAAAGGTGCAGAAATTTAATAGAACAAAAATGCCCAAATTCTATAACCTAATTGAACCCTAATTTTATCAATTAAAAACCTAACCCTAATTTTATAAAAACTAAATTCAAAAATATTAAATCTATTTTATTATTCTAAAAAGACAGGGTAGAAAGTGTAAAAGATAAAAGTAAAGGGTAGGTGGGGTAACTAATGAAAATTTAATAAATGATAAAACGTGTAAACCTCTAACTATTGAAGAATATACAATTAGACCTACGATATGGCTTATTTTTTTGTTATTTAAAAAAGTAAAGAATAGCAAAGCTTAAAACTATAAAGTTGTAAATGAGCTTATACTCTACAACTTTAACAAAGACACTATGAACTTTCACCACTAGATAAAGCTTGAAAATTAAAGCCATTTTGTTCTGCAAAACAGGAAACTCAAGCTTTGCCTTTAAAATCTTACTTTTTCAAACTTTGGCTTATTCCTAGCTTATTACTCAAGGAAAATGAAAACCAAAAGTTGTTATATGAAACTTAAGATGTGTACTAGGGATATCTAGAAAGAAATAAGCTAAGAGTTAACAAGATTAACTAGAAATTTGCTATCAAAAAGTGAAAGGTTCAGCTTATTACTGAATTTAAGCTTTTCCTAATAAGCTAATTAGCTTATAACTAATTCTTAGAAACTGAAATTCTTGAAATAAGCTATACTATGATTATATGATGAACCTAGATAAAAGGCTTTTTGAAATATCAACTAGAAATAAGAAATCAAAAAGATTAAGCTGAAAATCTAAGCTGTTACTAACACTACTTTTGCAAGAATCTAAAAACTACACTAGAGCTTAAAATTGAAACTTAAAAGCTTATCTATATTAAGCTAATGGAGATCTACAAAGGTGTTTAATACTAAAGTCTAACTCCTAATTATAACTGCTAGAAAGAAGCTTAGAAAATGAATGAGCAACAACAGTTTTAACTGTTGTTGCTGATATACTTGACCAAATGTGTAAATGCAGGCTAAGTTTTCTAGTTTAAAACCCTTAAACTGACTAGTTATAAGTTTCTAAATGTACATTATCCAAAATTAAACTCTGAAATCCTTTTAGACACTTAATTCTACAAATGCTTTTCACTTAAAACTCCCCTGGTGCTGGCAAAGTTTTTTTAAACTCAAAACTTTGTAATTCTACAAACTAACTCTTAAAACCTATTTAACACTTGTACAATTTGTCAAACTCAACTAAGTAAAGTATTTTGACAGAATTTCTTTGACTTTAAAGGTCAAAATCAGCTTAATCCAAACACTACCTAATAAGAACTGTCCAAAATGAATTCTACTAAAAAGCTATTTTAAAACTAAAACTGTGGAAACCTTATAGCTACTCAGACTTAAACTAACCTAGTTAAACTATTTGAGCACTAAAAACTTTAGCTTATTAAGAAAAATAAGCTAGTTACTCACCTAGCTCTTTATACTACTATGACAGAATTTAAGAAAATGAGTACTTAATGGATTTTAACTACAACTAGCTTAAACATTTGCATATCTATATTAACTAAGCTAATTTGAAAAGAATAAAGCACATAGAAAGAACAAGGCAATAAGCTAGTGAATTAAGCTATAAATGCTAAAAGGAAATATAGAGTATGAAACCTGAAATTATGTAGTCTCAGAACTAGGTCACTCTTTCTGAATGGGTGACCTTAAAACATAAACCTATTGGCACCTTGCCTTTATACCCTGAGCTATAAGCTCAATAAGCTTTTAAGAGCTTATTACTCCAAATAGCTTCCAAACTTGAACTTAATTGAACAATTTTGAGCACTAATAGACAAAAACAGTATGTAAAAGACTTTTAACTAAATTTGAACAACTTTAAAACAAGAGAAAACAAAATAAGCTAAAATGAGCTTATTTCAAGCTTATTAGCTAAAAACAGCTTATTACATGTAAACTTGAGAACAAACACAATACAACTTGCTTTTATTTGCTTAAGAAAGTAAAGTACAATAGAAGAAAACAGGAAGTACAACTGAAATTGAAATATTAAAAATAACTTAATTTGACAAAGTGAACAGTAACGAAAAAGAGAAAATTACAAAAAATAAAACTGAACTCCCTAAAAACTAACTAAGAGCTTGTATTTATAGCTGGGAAATGATGAGAGGATGAGAGCTTCACTTATTTCTAGCCATCGGATCTTTTCTCCTTGATTTTTAGCCGTTGATTGTCTTCGATGAGGTGTTCGGGCCAATTAGAGGATGCCACGTGTACGAAATGACGTGGAGAAGCTAAAATACGAGGTGGGGTGAGCTTGTAGAGACGGGAGAAGGGTTTTTGCAAAGGTGGGTTTTGTTGGGGATTTGGGCGGGAAAAACAGTTAGGGTTGGTTAGGGGAGGAATAAAGCCGCGTGATGTGTTTGAAAGTTTGGGTTATTGCACAATCAGTCCTTGTGTTTCTCTTTCATAATTGTGTGAGTTCATAGATTTATGTAAATGTAAATGTAGGATCAAAAGAGTATATTGTCTATTGCTTTAACCACAATATCCTGGAAAGTGTTTAAGTGTAAATGTTGAACAACAATTGTTATAGTGTGTATGACCATGGTAACACATATAATAGTCACCAAAAATGTAATTACGACTACACTAAGCTCGTGAAACTAACGCTACGACATGAATGTATGCAATTTAATGCCAGTGAATGCCCCGTGTAGATGTCAACCTGTAACATCTAAATCTAACAGGGTATACATCCGTTAGTTTAATCCGTCGAACTAGGGAGCGCTACTCACCCGAACGGGGATGTCAATCTCAAATAGATCTATTTATAACACTCGCGCTTACACAATGTAATTAACAGTTCATGATAGTGGGCTTGGTGGGTTAATGTTACTTAGGCACGCTACATAGTTATTGTAAACAATGAAAAGTGTTGTACCTGTGTCTTTTTGTAAAATGAACGATGTATCCCTCCTCGAGATATATAAATGAGTATGTAAACCAGTTTGTAAACGTGTATGTGAACGAGTTTGTAAACGAGTTACGAATTCAAGTATGTAAACAAGTATGTAAAAGTTTATGTAAAAGAATTTGTAAATGAGCATGTAATCTCCCCTGAGATTTGTAAAGTAATTGTAAAACAAGTGAAAGCGAAGCTATAAACTCACCTCAAGTGAAGTGCATTGATTATAGAAAATCAATCAAAGTGAAACGTCACGCGTAATCCAAAATGCAACATAATTAATTATAGGTCGTATAAGTGTATGTATTTAAAATAAATACACAATGTACATTATCAAGTTATATCACCACCTAATAGTTTTGTTTAGTTTATAAGTGTTAAAACATTGTTTAAGTCGTGTTTGCTATTTAATGTCCAAGTGTATGCATCCGTAATAATATTACCTTCGCCCGATAAATAATCATTGTCGATATCGCTTGATTTAATAATTTTATTATTTATAAAGTGTCACAATATATAGTTCAGGTGTTTTGAAAAATAATATTTATAAGGTTTTAAACCGCGTTTAAATATTATACAAGTAATGCTAAAATATTTTTTAAGGTTCTTATAGCCCAAACAAACCAACAAAATTTATGTCAGGAAAATAGTGCAGAAAACTTTATATAAAAGTTATCTAGTTTCCATGATGTCTAATTCACAATTTATACACTTCTAGGTTCCGAAAACTTAATATTTACAGTAAAACATCATTCCGAACAAGTTTGTAGTTTTACACTTTAACCGAATTGGACCCGAAAGCCCTAAAAAACTCCGATTTCAAAGTTCACAGTTTTCTCGCAGTTTTTCACAGCTTTATAAAAGCTGTGAAAATTATATATAGTTTTGAAATCTTTAAAAATCCATAACTTTCTCGTTTTAAATCCCTTTTTTGAGTTCTTTATATGTACGAAATCATACCGAGATGATCCTTCATAATAATATGTTTATAAACTGTCTAAAAATCTGTGCAGAAACAGATTTTATAAACTGTTTTATATAAAATAGTTTTTATATATTTAGTTATCGTAATCTCGTAAAATTCATATCTCCTTCGTTATAGCTCCGTTTTTTAAGTTTCTTATATATTTGGAATCGCCTTGAAACGTACTATTTTATATCAGGTTTATAAATTGCATAAAAATTAGTGCCTTTCCAGATTATTCAAACTGTCCGAATATATATATGTTTATAAAATTGTTTTTATAACTTTAATTGGTACACGACCTTTAAATTAACTAATACCACATCATTAGTATATTTTAAGTCCTCTAATTTGTGTCCATCTATTTTATGTCCAATATGTCCAAATAGAATGTCTAGAACAATTAATTATTTATAAAACTATATAAATAAAATTGTAACAATTAATTTAACCATTAATTAATTATATAAACTATCTAACACTTGTAATATACTAATTAAAATATGTTCTTGCATTCTAACATATTTTAAACGCCTTTTTCACTATGAATATGTTTTTTCTTGATTTTGTATAAACTTGTTTTATTTTATAAACTTTATAAAAATAATAACTAAATGGTAATTTAACAAGATATAATTATGAATGTATGAAAATAATTGAAATAAAAGTATGAGTTGTGATTATAAACCTGGGTTAATACACAAACAGGTTACTAAAGTTTCTAAAAAAATTGTCCTAAATAACTAGATTTCCATTTTGTTCACTCAGGTTACTAATCTTCACAGGTTTGTTAACAAGGTTACCTAACGTTTAATTATGTATACCCATGTTACTTTGTTGAGGGGTTACCGATTGAGAATGTATTGTGGCCAAACACACGTCTTTCTTTCTCATCCCATCTACCAAACTCATATTTATTCCTCTTTTGTCCACAGCCGAATCTTAATCAAGACACTCACGTCACAGCCTCAAACACAACATAAAATTTAAAACCAATCCAAACTCAAGATCCCATCCAACAAAACTATAACCAAATCCACACACCATCACCAATAACTTGTGAATCTGAAAACCTAAACAATTCTTGAAGTTTGTTGTTTGATTGTTGAAATTGTTAAGGGGGTTTTGCTCGGGATAGTGTTAAGATTCTTGGTCTTAGATTGGTACTCGGCCGAATGATTAAGATATGATGACGATGGTTCGTGAGCGATGGCTGTCGCGGTTGGTTCGTGAGTGACGGTGGTTTTGGGGTTATAATATATGGATTTTGTTGGGGTTAATGATGATGATAATGTATATGGATTTTGAGTGACGGTGGTTTTGGGGTTATAATGATGATGATGAATTTGTATGAATCTACCAGTGGTTGCTAATTGAAAACCCAATTGATATATTATAATATATGGATTTTGTAAATTAGACAAATTTCATGTAAATACAGGAATGCATCAACAATAGAAAAAGTTATGATGATAGGTTAACAAAAGATTAGTATAGTGTATGAAGGGTTTTAAGGACTCGAAACATATAATCTGTTGGATGGAATCAAATACTTATAATATCAGATGACTTTCTGTAATGTGGAAAATGTCTGGTTTCATTATAAGTTGAGTGAATTTTGATCTCTTAAAATAATGATCCATATCTCAAATCGTCTATTTTCAAAATAATTTGAAGGTCAATTTTATTTGAGGCAATTAAAAAATTCCTGGAGGAGATGATCAAAAGGCTTTCAAAGTGCAAAGAATTAATATTCTTTTTTGAAGAAAAACAATATTAAAAAAAAGGTGGCAAGTTTGAAAAATTAGAGGTCAAAACAGATCAGGGTGTTCAAATCTTGCATCAATAAAATGTTAAACTAAAAAACATAGAGCAAGAACTAGAGACAATTTGACTTACTATAAAATCAAACTGAGTTATTCGATTCAAAATCCTTATTTGACAAATGAAAAATAGGTATAATCATGGCATGTAAGAGGAAGAAGACGAGGGTATTTTTGTCATTTAACCTTTCCACATAGGATTTTAACCTGTTATCCTAAGTTGTAATATAGAGAGTAACGTAAACAACCGGTCACGCAAACTTGAGTAACTCAGATAAACAAAATGAAACTCTAGTTACTTAGGACAAATTTTTTGGAAACTTTAGTAACCTCCGTGTGTATTAACCCTTATAAACCTTGTGTGAATGAAAGTAGAAGTGAACACAAAATTAAACTCTAATTCTTTAACCCGAAATCCTTTATAAAAACCCTAGTTCTTCTTTAAAAAACCCTAATTTCCTTTCTTGTTAAACCGTTGATTTTACTTACAAAACCACTTGATACACCTTAGATATCAACCCTAAACACACTTTTATGCTTGCAATATTGAAGAAATGGAAACTATGAAATATTGTGGGGGATGTTTTTGAGCCGTGGGTTCAAAAGAGAAAACAAGAGAGAATTGTGAAGTTTTTGCAAGTGAGAATTGTGTGTGAAAGACTTGGAACAGGAACCATTTTATACATAAAATATTTAGGAGACACATCCATGAAAATTAGGGAAAAGGAAGTGGGCTTGTGTAACAATGGTATGGTTTTGGTGTAAGAAAGGATGGAAGAAGGCTTGTGTAAGTATCATTGTGTAAGAGAGTTAGCAAGACTTGTAAGATAGTAAGTAAACTATCACATGGGGTTTTCTAGAAGCTAAAATTGATTTTATCCTTGTGTTTTATAAAGGTATATAACCGGCCATATGTATTAGTAGTGTAGGAATTATAAATTTTTTGGATATTTGGTATTATTGTGGGTATTTGGTTAGGTATAGAAGGGCAGAATGGTTTACATTTATGCAAAAAGGTTCCAATGTGTGAAACGTAAACGTTTTACGTAACGTATAAAAACAAAATATAAAAAGTTAATTATTATTTTCGTGAAAATGATATAACGCTTGCTTGACGTAAACTTGTATTTTTTTTTATGACGGTTTACGTTGATTGTTGATTTTTAGTTTACGCGATTTAAATAAACGATTGAAATTAAAGTAAACGCGTAAAACCCTAAAAATAATTAATTGAAAGATTGAAGTCGTAAAATGACATGAAATAACGGATTGTTACACTTGCAGTATCAAGTAAGTGCATGTGTTTTATTTCACCCTTCTATTTTGCTATGGAGTATAAGCCATAGACTTTGATGCATAACACCTTTTGATTGAAAAAATAAAGCACATCTGGAATTGACTATCTCGGTCCTATTGTCTGAAGTTACTATTTTTGGTTGACAATTAAAATGTGTGCTAACATAGGCAAAAAATGAGACCAATAACTGTGGTATATGTACCTTAAAGTGTACCAAATTGGTCCATGTTGCCCTTATATGATCATCCACAATAGTAAAGAAATAATGCGCACAATTTAGAGCAGAATGCTTATAATGACCCCACAAATCAACATGAATTAAGTGAAAAGGAATAGAAGAAATTTTATCACTTTTTGGAAAAGGAAGTCTATGATGTTTAGAAAGCATACAACACTCACAAGAGAAACTAGAAAAATATATGGATTTATACAATGGTATATTAGAAAGTTTTGATACAGATGAATGCCCAAGTCTAGCATGAAAAGTATGAACATCTAGCACATTTTTAGAGACAGAGTTACTATAAGACTCATTATTCAAACAAGTGACAGGGACACAGTTAAGTGTGAAGTTTTAAACTCGGAAACACTAGCAGAGAATACAGTAGGATCAACAGTGGGTTTTCAAATGTACACCGCCTTGAACCTTTTACTACTGCCACAATTTGTTTAGTTGAAAGGTCTTGAATGCAAAACAACATTGGGATAGAAATGAGCGACTAACTGATTAGTTTGAATAAGTTGCTCAACAAAAAGAAGATTCACTTGAAACTCAGGAACATAAAACACATTTGTGAGAATCAAGGTGGGTGTTAACTGTACACTTCCAACAATTGCCATAGTTTTAGACCTTCCATCAGGAAAATGTACAATTATTGGATCTTTGAGATATGTAACAGTTATTAAAAGACTAAAATTTGGTGTCATATGATCTGAGGCTCCTGTATCAGTGACCCAATCTATCATAATATTCATATTAAGATGACAAAATAAGGCAAATAAGGCAGTACATTAAGATAGAGTACATGCATGTGAAGTGCATGCATTTCCTTAGGTATCACTCATTTTCCTTTAAACATCCTCATCATTTCTTGACATACAACAACCACTAACTATTGATCAAAACCCCCATGTTGATTCAATCCTATCTCATTTTCATTACCCATATTAAAAGGTAAATCCCCACATAAATGTTTTAAATCCTGAGTTCACATTCGATGTAATTGTATTATGTTTCTTGGCCTTTTCCCTTTGTACTAGTTAGGATATCCTATCTTTTCAAAACACTGCTCAACTCGGTGTCCTTCTTGATTACACCCAGTACAAAACCTCTTACCATCATTTCTAACTGTTCTAGTATCTTTCCTTCCACCATTTGTTCCCTTATTATTCATATTATCAAAAAATGTATTGGGTTCAAAAATATGGCTAGTAGCCTACTTTTGCTTCTCAATTTGTTGAACAATATAGTAAGCTTTGTTAACAGTATGAAGTGGATCCATAGCAAGGATTTAACTTCTAACTTACTCATATTCATCATTTAATTTCATCAAGAATTGAATCAACTTAGAATTACTATCTCTAAGCAAAAATTTCTCAAGCACATCACAGGTATATTCTCTCATCTTTCCACAATCACAAGTAAGTAATCTGTCACACCCCCAGACGGGGCCTGGACGGAATACGTGTCCGAGGGCGTGACTTCATCATACTTCGAACACAAGGCACAAGAGAACGACCACTAATGGACGTTTTGAAAATCATAACTCGTTGCATTATTTAAAAATAGATAAGTTTTACAAGATTTAAAAGAAAGTAAACATTTGCGGAAGCATAAGTAAAATGTAGCGGAAGCATAATTTAGTTTTAAAAGATAGCGGAAGAGAAATTTATGTTTTTCAAAAGACAACGAGTATGATAATTTGATAAGTCTTAAAATAGGGTATCATATTGCACGTAGACTCCACATATCACGTCAAGAAGGCCAAAGCTAATCACCTAAGAAAAACTTGCTAAAATGTTTCTCTCCATCCTTAAATTGTGCTGCCTTTAAAAGGTGGCGTGTATATCACCATTCCTGGATGATCAAACTTAGCAATAACAAGGATCATTTATGTGCTTAATTACACATACCATTTGTCCATTAAAAACGGACTTAAAAGACTAAAAAACTACCAAAGATCACAATGTGTTATGTGCGCTATGGTTTTGCATTTGAATTGTGCAGGAACGGATATTCAAAAAGAAAGCCAAAAACGACCAAACCAAGCACGGGATGGAAAAGACAAAGTCAATCCGAAGCCAAAGTCAGTCAAAGTCAAAAGTCAGCCACATGAAGAAAATACAACTTGAGGGACTAAAACTGCCAAACCTCAAGTTGTGTTACAAGAGTTAAAAGACAAGGGGTTGAAATTTCAAAAGGGCAAAGTTACATAGAGTTTTGTGAAGACTTTGAGGGGCGAAAGCTGCCAACCGTTAAGTTAGCCAAAATAACCATTTTTGCCCCGCCCAATAAAACCCCAGGTATAACTAGGGAGGATGTCGGCCCATACTTCTTTCCCTTGGCAAAACCACTCCAACAAAACACCCTAGATAAAATCAATTCAACCACTCCACTAACAACCCCCCCACCCACCCATCGGGTATTAAGTGCCCATGTTGGAACCTTAATCACCATTCCCAAGTATAATTCGATGCTATGATGAACATCCAAAGAAGCACAATTGTAAATCGAAGGCGGGGATTATGTTTATACGAATCACCGTCACACAAAAACACGACTTGGTTATGGTCTCTAAACAAAGAAACACAGAAGAAAGAAGACCAAGAAACCAAGACCTTAATTCATTTTAGTATAAATAGGGCCATTGTAACCCAAGTTTAGGGAGTTAGTTTTAATTTTTTATATAACTTTAGCTTACTTTCAGTTACTTACAGCTTTTTAACTATCAGCTTTGTAACACTTTCAAGTTTATATGCGAAATTTGGAGATTTTTAAGTCATTTTCTACAATTCTAATGTTACTTTCTCTAATTGTGTTTTAAGTGATCTTTCAAAACTCTTCAGTACAGCTTGTATACAAGCGCTTTCATTAAGTAAAATTTAAAAAGTCAAGTAGTTAAGAGAAAATCACTCTCAAATACACCACAGCTTATTTTATGGATGATAAGCCAGTTCTGGATGGGCTTATGGACATTCTAGCTTGTCTTTGACAAGACTAAAGCTTGTAAATCAACTTGTAAAAGCCTTACGCAGCCACTGTTTAAACAAGGGTGTTGTAGTCCTCTCTTTATTTCTTTCTCGATTTCTTCTTCTACTTATTATAGAACGGCTTAGAGAGCTTATTGTGTTATTTATGGTTGCTGTATTCTATGCTTTATTATGTTGATTTAGAGTGCTTATTCCTGCTTAGTTGTTAGTTCAAAATGATTTTTGTGCAAGATTTCTAGTAGTACTGTTTTAGTTATGAGTTTAAAAACATGGTTGGATTGATTCAGCTTATTTCAGTGCTTATCTTGATTGAAATCTGTTTCAATAAGTACCATTTATGTGACATTTGATAATCTGTGTTTTAACAAATTAGGATGTAAATCAGAGTGAAATAAAATGACTTTTTGAAAACTTTCAAGAGGTTTTTAGAACTAGCGTAATAACTTTTAACTAGCGGTACTAAACTTTTAAAGCTAGCGGTACGAACTGTTAGATTAGTACCGCAACTTCACACAATTATTTTGACACTCACACCTATGGGATAAGTTTAGATTCAGTTTTAGTTATGATAATCTTATTCTTGTGAACATAAAGCTCATTGAGGTGAACTAAAATCATCTTGAGGTTTGTTTAAAGTTTGACTTATTTTCAGTAGCTTATTTTAGGGTCTAAAAAGTGCTATTTTCATTAAAATCACAAAAATATAGTTAGTCATTTGTGCTATATTGTGCTTATCTTCAGTGGCTTGATTATAAAGTAGAATAGGTGTGGTTAATAAGGACTCTTATGAGGAGCTTATTTCCAAAAGCCCACTTTTCAAGTTTGGTGCTATGGTGATTTTAAGACCAGAAACTATGAATTGGAAGCTTATTTTAAAGAAAAAGTTTAAGTTTTACATAATTTTTTAGATTGCAAATTGATTTAAGGTGGAAGGTGGGTGTTTATTGAAAAAGATTGGTGGAATCAGATTGAAGCCAACATTAAGCGTTCAAAACATCTACTTCCTTTGTGTGAATTCTGAGCTTATTTTGAGTTTGTAGTGTCCAAAATACCAAAAACCGAAAGTTTAAGCAACATTCCTTTCTGCAATCAACAGCGTATTTTGCTTTTTGGGCGCTATCAATAAAGTGGCATATTTCGCAAGGTGTCTTATTAAAGTTGATTCACAAAACACAATGTTGTGAACAACGGTTCCGTGTTTTGCAGGTTGGCTAAAAAACATTTTTTAAATATCAGCACTTTTTGGGGACTTGGAGGCTAAAACTAACCAGTACTAACACTTAGAACGTGAATTAAACAGTACTATCTCCAAGTTAGATACCAGTTAGTTAAATACTGGTAGTAACTCGTTGTTGATACTGCTGAGATTCCTCCGTTATTTTAGCTAATTGCTTTAGAATTTTGCTTATTAAGTTTAACCAGCTTAGCTTATTTGATTTGTCATTAAGTATATTTCTGAACCTAATATCTTGTCTTAGAGTAATAAGTATTAAGTGTTTTTCTCACCGAGTTCTTATCTAAGCTTCAGCCTGCCTAGCTTTATTTCCTATTTTCTCTCTCGTGATTTACTTTAGTTAAGTTAGTGGTCCACATCTTTCATCTATCTCCTTCCACACCTCACAAGTAGATCGAGCATACAAGAAAGCATCAGACAACTCAGTCACCATGGAATTCAAGATCTAACAAATAACTATATAATCACACCTTATCCATGTCTGCAACTCTACATCCCCAACATTAGGTTTAGGACAAGAACCATCAATGAATCCTAACATCAACTTTGCACCTAAGCCATCCTCATATTTCTACTCCATCCATAAAAATTGCTGCCATTAAAAGGTGTCTTTGTTAACACCATTCCTGGATGATCAGAACTTGCAATATACAGAGGATCATTGATCATATTGGCATTCAACTGATTTGGATTAATAAGATTCTGATTTTTGTTTTGGTGGTGGGTATTGGTACGATTTTGATTGGAAGTTGATGAATTCACCATTGATGACGTCACAAGTTACAAGTTTATGAAAAATTGAGTGATTATGAACAGGAGCTGGATTAAAAGATAAGATTAATCAGTATTTAGGGTTAAAGATTGATCCTAATCGATTCAAGATCATTTGATCGAATCGGTTATAGTGATTAAAGATCAATTTTGGAATTTTAGGAATTAGGGTTTCATATCAAGCTTCCATAGCTCTGATACCATGCGGAATTATGTAATTGTATTATTGAAATGAATTTGTTACAATTACACTGATGAAATAAAGTATTTATACAAGAAGAAACAATACACGCCTAGTAACTAACTCTATAACATAATTACAAATAGTTACACAATTGACCCTTGTGCCTTACTAACTTGACACATCAAGTCCTTATACTTCTATAGTTGACCATTAGGACAATTTAGCATTTATTTAAAAAAAGAAACAAAATGCATAGTCATTAAGACTGTTATCCGACTTGATTGACTCGTATATCGCCTCTTTCAGTGTTTTGACAAAAAATTTACCTTTACATCGCAAATAGGTAAGTGTTAAATAGACTTTAAGCTCTTGTGTATTTATCTATTATATATATTGATATATAGTATATTGACTTTTGTATAACATGTACCTCTATATATTATAATAAAAAGCACATGCAACCTTAACGGGTATTCTACACATATTATGTAACATGGTATCGGAGTTGTGTCGAGCCGATGAGTTCTCCTGTTTTAGCTTATGGTTTTGTTCCTCCTTCTTTTTCGACTCATCTTATGGTCACTCAGTTTCACTCTTACGCCTATTGACAGACTCACTCTTACAACTACCATAGTTTCGTCACCTCTTCCTTAGTTTACGACGTAAACATGCGTGATCCTAATTGGAAAAATCATATGGACTTTAAATGTTTGATTTTCTTTCCAATCACACATGGACACTTGTTTCGGATCCCCCTAATGTCAGTATTGTCGGTTGTCGATGGTTGTATCACTATAAATTCAACAGTCTTTGTAATCTTGAACGATACAAGATCGATTAGTGGCTCAAGGTTTTTCTCAACAACCTGGAATTGACTTTGATGAGACTTTTTGTCTTGTTTTCAAACCAGTCATGATTCAGACGATTCTTGGTATTGTTAATTCTCGACTAGCGTATTCATCAGTTTAATGTTAAAAATGCATTTTTAAATGGATATCTAACTTAAGAGGTTTATATAAAACAACCTCTTGGGTATGTTGATCCGACTCGTCCTACTAATGTATGTCAGCTCTAAAATGCTCTGTGTGGTCATAAGTTGTCTCATCGAGCTTGGTATCACCGTTTTATTATATTCATAGCTTATATTGGCTTTGTTAGTAGCAAATATGACAATTCTCTTTTCACTTATCATCGTGGTTGTGACACTATTTATCTATTTATATGTGAATGATATTGTTTTGGCCGAGTCCTCTGCTAGTCTTGTTCATCGTGTCATTTCTTGGTTATCTACCGAATTCGCTATGACGGATCTGGAGGAATTGTCGTACTTTCTTATTGGTGCCAGTCGCTTTTCGTCTAGAATGTTTTTGTCTCAGACATATTTTGCTCGCGTCATTCTAGCACGTGCTAGTATGAGCACATGTAATTCATGTACCACTCATGAAGATACAAAGTCCAAACTTTCTTCTCTCAGTACATCGGTCTCTGATCTGACTCTTTATCGAAGTCTTGCGGGTGCTTTACAATGTATCACTTTTTTCATCCAGTCATCTCTTATGCGTTCAACAAGTTTTGGTTTTTATGCATGATCCCCGTGAACCACATATTGAAACCTTAAAGAGTATTTTATGATCCAAACATATATACAACACTAACGATCCAAACATGTTGAAATAGATTTACACTTTGTTAGAGAACATGTTTTTGGTCACGTATGTGTATTATATGTTCCACCTCAACATCAATTTGTAGATATATTTACTAAATGATTAACCTCACAGTTATTCCATGAGTTTGGACCAGTCTTAATATTCGAGATCCTCCGTTCACACTACGAGAGTGTGTTAAATATACTTTAGGCATTTATGTATTTATCTGTTTTATATATTGATGCATAGTATATGGACTTATATGTAATGTATACCTCTATATATCATAACGAGAAGCACAAACAACCCCAACGAGTATTCTTTAAATATTGTGTAACATTAAGAAAAGAAGTTAAATTTGTGTATCGATAAAATAGTTAAAACCAACATTTTAATACTATGAAATGGTGTTGAAATAGTTTCACCTCAAGATTGATGCAAAACATTTATCCACGTTAGTCTCATAAATTATAAGCTCTTTAACTTGTTTATGCTTTATATAACTGGAAATGAATTCAGTGATAAGAAAACTTAAACTAAGAAGGATGAGAAATAACTATTACATTTCAATATGTTTCGAAAGTGATTTTGAAGTGAAAATATTGCAAAGTAGTACTTGCAACAAATTTGACCCACACAGGACAAAAAAAATACTTAAGATTCAGCAAACTTGATAATATTTTTTTTTGAACGGCAACTTTATTAGAACACTAGCAAGGAGCTAGAAAATTACAAAGGAATCAAATGAGGGTGTTGAAGCCAACTAGCCCAACTCAAAGTACTATTTCCTCTAGCTAAACACCAATTATAAGAACGTAAAGTAATATCATCAAAAATAGAACTTTTACGGGGACTAGCATCCGCGAAAAGGAGTTGGTTCCTATAAAACCAAACACTCCACCAGGAAACAAAAAACACACCTTCAAGCACATCTTTAGATTTGGCTTCAAGACGAATAGATTTGAACCAAGCAAACCATTCCTCGTACGACTCAACAAGCTGATAATCCAAATCCCACCATCGACAAATTAACTTCATCACCTCCTTGGCCGCGGAGCAACCGAAGAATAAGTGAGAAGTATCCTCTTCCCCTTGATCACACAACGGACAATCTAACGAAGGGACATAAACATTCCTACGAGCCAAATTCAATCTAGTAGGAAGGCGATCAAGAAAAAGTTTCCAAGCAAAGACATTTACCTTAATCGGAACACTCTTAACCCATCGAGTAGGCTTATCCCCTTTAGGAAGAAAGAACTCGTCAATCAAATTCCGAGCATCTTTAACTCGAAAAACACCATCGCCATTTAAATCCCAATACCATCTATCCTCCATATTAGATAAAATAACCGGTTCCAGCAAGACTTTAAGATGATCAAGCTGAAAAGACTCCACACCTCCACGGACAAAACGACGAAACGAAGAAGTAATTGAATCATTAATCTTGTCAGCTACCGAGGAATCTTTATTATCTTCCAAAGCATAAAGCCGAGGGAAAGAGAGCTTAAGAATCGATTCGCCAATCCAAAGATCATTCCAAAAACTTGTTCGAATGCCATTACCCACACGAATTTTACAATGAGCAATGAGATCGATGCCTTTGTCTTTTAGAAAATTTATTTCTTTGATGATGGTACTCCAAGTCGAATTATAAGCAGCGAGATGTTGACAGTTCACTCCATGAATAGCAGATATAACCCTATACCATAAAGAATTATCTTGAGAAAGAAAACGCCAAACCCACTTGAAAAGGAGGGCACGATTGAGAGCGTAAAAACTAGAAACACCCAATCCGCCATGTTTCTTAGCAGCAAGAACAGTGTGCCATTTAGTCCAAGAGATTTTCCTATCTCCTTCTTTAACTCCATTGAAAAACCTCCTTCGAATACTTTCCATTGTGTTAAGAATAGACTTTGGAACCTTGAAAATCGCCATATCATAAATAGGCGTAGAGCCTAACACAGATTTGAGGAGAGTAAGCCGACCCCCAATGGAGAGAGTATTAGTCTTCCACTTAGACAGCCTCTTCCTCATTTTGATAATCGTCTCATCCCAAGCTTTTTTTGAGGACATGTTATCGCCTACTAAAATACCCAAATATCTGAAAGGGGTTCTCATTGTCGAGCAACCAATAGACTTGGCTGCCTCGACAACACAATTTTCAGGAATACCGAAACCAAGAAGATGGCTCTTAAGGATGTTAATTGACATGCCAGATAGTAAAGAAAAACATCTAAGAATATGCATAATACCCTTTAAGTTTGCCTGGGACCACTCACCGACAAACACTGCGTCATCTGCAAAGAATAAATGAGACAACGATAAAGATGAGTCAATCTTGAGACCTTTGAATATGCCTGCATCAGTAGCTCGGTTAAAAGATAAGTGGAAAGCCTCCATGATAAGCAGAAATAGGAAGGGAGCTAAGGGATCCCCCTGCTTTAGACCGCGAAAAAATTGGAACTCAGTAGTCGGGCTGCCGTTAACTAAAATAGAAGCCCTCCCTGAAGATAAGCTACCACGAATCCATGACCTCCATTTGGATCCAAAACCGAAGGAGGCAAGAACATCATCCAAAAAATCCCATCTTATAGAATCGTACGCCTTGGCAAAATCGACCTTGAAAATCATAGCTTGTTGCTTTTTAGCTTTGCACCGAGCTAAAATCTCATTAATAATGAAAGGGCCGTCAAGAATCTGCCTGTTAGGAAGGAAGGCTGACTGAACATCAGATATGAGATCAGAAATAACCATAGAAAGACGAGAAGCAAGGATCTTAGTAATGACTTTATAAAGACTACCAATTAAGCTTATAGGACGGTAGTCACTAACGACTTTCGGATCTAATACTTTAGGAATCAAGGCCACAAAAGAGGAATTACATCCAGTGGCGAAATTCCCATGTTTGAAAAACCACTTGACTGCAATGCAAAAGTCAGGCCCAACTATGGTCCAGAACTTACGAAAGAAATCAAATGTAAACCTATCCGGTCTAGGGGACTTATCCATGCCACATCCCCACATTGCAGTGCGGATTTCATCATTTGAAACCGGAGCTTCCATCTCTAAGACCTGTTCGTCGTTAAGACGATTAGGAAAAAGAAAATCAAGATTACCTCTACATGGACCCGGGTCAAGAAACCTCTCAGCAAAGTGACATCTAAATTCTTGTTTTACAAGAGAAGGGTCAACAATCCAATCCCCATCCACCATAATTCCTTTAACCGAAAGATTAATACGTTTTTTGTTAATAATAGCATGAAAGTACTTAGAGTTTTCATCACCTTCTATCGCCCAACGGATTTTTGCCTTTTGAATGAGGTCACAATGCTTAGAAGATTGAATATCATGTAACTGTTTCATAATCTCCATACGTGACAAGAGAATGTCATCAGAAACACCGCCTTGGTCTAACTCTTTATCGATGTCACATAGTTTAGCCTTGAGATCAATAGATTGACCAACTTGTTGCTTCCTAGCATCCCTGGTCTATTCCTGAATCACCTTCTTTAACAATTGTAACTTTTTTTAAAATCTAATCATCTCGTTAGAATCGTCGAGAGAAAAGGAATTCCAAGACTTTGAAATCATATCATCAAAACCAGGAAGCTCAAGCCAAGAATGGTAAAAACGGAACGGAGTAGGACCATAATCCAAAATAAATTCCTTAAGCAAGATGGGTCGATGATCTGAAAGGTGACGGTCCAGACATAATGCAGAAATGTGAGGAAAAGCGGAAAGGAAACCATTGGTCATGAGAAACCTATCTAATTTACTCATCTTGGTAGCCGAGGGATGAGCCCAAGTGAACGAGTACCCTTCCAACTGGATATCAAGGAGACCCACATTCGAAATAAAGGAATTGAATGAAGCAGCTCCTTGAACATTAAAACAAGATCCCCAACGTTCCTCCGAAGTTCTAACTTCATTGAAGTCCCCCATAATCAAACTTTCACCATTCCAATTAGTAATGAGAGAATCAAGATAGTTCCACAAAATTCGTTTAGAAGAACCTGATTGAGGAGCATAAACTGAAATTAATAATAATTTCAGGTTATTTGGTACCCACGTCCCGTACAAAGCGACAAAGTTATCGGAGATAATATGCTGATCCTTCTGAAATAGGTTAGTATCCCATAAACAAAGAATACCACCTGAGTTTCCACAAGCCTCACTGATAATGTGATCGAAAAAGAAGTTACCCCAAAGATATTTAGCCTCCATACTCGAAAAACTCTCCATCTTAGTTTCTTGAATAGATAAAAAAACTAATTTTATGCTTACAAATTAACTCCTTGATCCAATCTTTCTTAGCCTTGGATCCTAGGCCTTGGGCATTTAAAGAAAGACAATTCATCGGAAAACGACTTGTTCTCCTTGAGATCCAATGATCTTCTCCATGTCCTTAGTGCAACCTTCCATAGAAAAACCCATGGTTTGACCTACCATAATCATTTCTTCTAAAATTTCCAAAATGGACCCACCTTCCTTAGGTTTAAACCCTTTAACGATGCTATCAGAAAACCCATTATCAGTGTTTTCAACCTCAGCCGAAACATCCAGAACACGCGAGCTACTCCTTAGTGACTTAGCTGATGAACGCTTAGAATCAACCACAGGAGCAGATCGTGTGGTGTTAACCTGCTCATCTCCTAAAGGTGTGAAACCTGGGGGGTAAGGTATGCTGGAATCCGAAATCGAAGGTCTAACAACCTTAGAGCGTTTATCGAGTATATCATAAATGTTAAAAGGATCAGGAGAACTCTTAGACTCCCCATGAGGCTGTTCACAACCCTGATCTTCTCCATTGTCACCAAAATAAGTATCCGAAACCGCTTCATTATCACTCTCCTCGTCTCCATTATTGAAGCCATTCACTTCTTCATTAACCTTAACGGACCCGTCGTCTGAGCATGCATCATTGGTAGGAACCTCTTTAAAGGATGGAGACCATACAAATAATTCCTTAGCCCGGGCCCAAAAAACCTTCCCTTTAACGACAAGTTTGAAACTTTCCAAAATATTCTCCACATGATTAGTCTTAACACAGATACGTTTTCTAGCAAAAAGGTCATCATTCCCTTCCTCTAGATCAACCATCTCCCCCCACTTAGACGCAATTTTTTGGAAAGTTAGGCGAGACCACGCATTTAAGGGAACTCCTTCAATGTCAACCCAAGCAATCCGTTCCTTAGCAACAAAATCAGATTGGGCATTACAAAGATGGCTAAACCAGGAAGCAACCCCCACATGTTTCATGAATTTCAACTTAGATTTAGAAGAATTCAATTCGACCAAAACCCACAATCCTCCTAGATAAACAATACGAGTATTATGAAATCCTTCATTATGAAAAATAACCTGCAGATTATTAATAGATGAAAATTTAAGGACTTCACCCATGACGCAATTATCGAGGTCCCTGTTCACCAGACAATCATCATCTAAAACCAAAGTCGGTTTTAAGCAATAGGGGGTGTCGAACCCTTCACAATAGGTTCACTGTGAGATTGGACATTAGGCTGTCTTGGAACAGCATGAGGTACCTGTTTGGCTTTTTGAGCTAAGGGGGCAATAGGTCTATCAAAACGGGCAAAGTTAGCAGAGAGATGAAGACGTCCCAACCAAATTGTATTGAGATTCTCCACAAGACGAATCAAATTAGTAACTTTAATGAAACGGACAAAAGCGAAACGCTTCCCTGTCTTAGATCTCTTATTCGGGATGAACACGTCTACCACAGTGCCATAATCATTGCACGCTTTCCAAAGATCCTTACTAGTACAATCATTGGGGAAATTAGAAATAAATACCGATTTCGAGATGTTGGAGGTTTGATCGTATTTGGATTGAAGGGAGTTCTGAGATCGTAACCCCATTGGCAGAAGGCGAGAGTAATTAGAAAATGGAAATGGAATCGATTTAGAGTGATCAATCAAAAACTAAACCCTAAAATCCCAGGATGAGAAAAAAGTCTAAATCACTCGATATGAGATTAATCGTAAACGATTAATCCCAATTTCAGGGTTTATAACGATTTTCAAACACCGAGGTTGGAAGAGATTAGATTGATGATTTTGGGGGAAATATTTTGATCGCCGCCATGTAAATGATATCGTATATTGACAAAAGAAACAACTCATTCGATACATCTAATATATGTACACGCATGTAGTTTTTATTAAGAAAATATATTATGATGCAATTACATATGCATGTATAGTTTATAGCATTTCTAAAGTTATTTATAAACAATTCATTTTTAAATTTTATCAAATGGCTACTTTACTAAAGGTGAAAAATGTTTATTTTTATGGTGTAATTCTATAAATAACAAGGGCTAAGTTATCCATACCCTTTGAATACATATTGGCACCCTCCCTTCTTTTTATTTTTTTTATTTTTTTGTGTTATAAAACTAAAAAACTGAAGATACGGAACATAAGATATAAAGTTTGATAAGTTAAAAGTATTAAAAAACAAAAATGGAAAAGAAGAGTAAAAAACGATATCTTTCAAGTCGACATAGTAGATGAATGTGAGTGAAAGAGGTGCCAAAATCATATAGGAGTACTAAATACATGAGTTTTTAAATCACTATACTTATAGTGCTTTTTCAAAAACACGCCTTTAACCACAAGAAGATAACGAATAAGCCTTTAGACTCGGTAATTTATCACTTTAATACCTTTTAAGTTTAGTAATTAACCTTTGAATTTATCAAAATTTATTCATCGACTCGTTTCACTTCATTTTTATGTTTTTATCAGAAAAACATATACTATTGGTAACGTTATATTAATAGTGTTATCAAACGAGGTGGGTTACCCGCGCTTCGCTGCGGGGCGTTTTGCATAGAGCGTTCTTATTATAAAAGTTTCTTTGTTGTTTAGTTATAAATTTGTATCGAAACACTACAAATAAAAACCATTAAAAGTACCAATAGCTATATATACATGATGCATTTGTTAATTACATATTGGTTTGAAACATAGTAGTCTTATGGAGGATGCAACATTAATCTATTACAAAAAGTCGCCCAAAAATGGGTCAGCAGGTCACATACAATCTACAAATTGCACAAACTGGTTGAAAACCATGTTTGCAAATGATGGTTCAGTAAAACCTGGTAGAGAGACTTCAAACAAAGAAAGTCGCCTCCTTAAATGCGAGTGCCCCCCTTTTACAATGCCTAGAACCTGATTGAGTAGATCCACATCTGTCCACTGTTGCTATTTCATAAGACTGTAAAATGTGCCCATTGTAACTAACCTCAAGACTATTGAACCATGTTTTCCGCTGAGTCTCTTTGTGAAACCTGATGGCTGATACTAGACCTGTTATTATTTTTGCAGCGTTCCCTATCCATTCCAGATTTTTTCCCATCTTAGCTGCCCTGTTAATCAGGCATTGCAATGAGCCGTGGTTAAATAATTTGGGTTACTTATCTGCTGACATGTAAGCAAATAAGCAGTTTCGATAAAACTTTTGCTTTTCAAGCAGACTAGCACTTTAAAATAAGCAGTCCCAAACACCCCTTAATATAAAGTCGGCTCGTTGTAAGAAAACATACATTTGGTCAACAACATTTTTGTCATCAGTCTTGTAAGCGGACTTCCAACTACTGCCCATAAAGGATGATGGATCATCCTCTTTGCCTGCTACTTTTATATATTTCTCCCCCTTTTCCTGGTTCTTCTTCGCAAAAGAAGAATAATTTGTAAGGGAAATCCTTGTGCTTTGTTCATACCATACTCTCCAATTCTTACAAATACAACAAAAATCATCACATATATCATGAAAAAATGCAAGCATAGTCAAGGGTTTATTCCTACTCGATATTTTACAGATGCATATGTAGTGTTCGCTAACCTATAATGTTATCTTTGGCATTCTTGAGACAATCAAGGATGGAATCAGTTTCCTTTTGGCCTGCCTCCTTGGCTCTTTCGGTACGATGTCCTAAACCCTTGGATACCATACTTGCAGTAGTAAAAGGTCACATATCAGCGGCAAAAAAATGGCAGCGGAAAAAGCTAGTGTCTCATCTGTAATGATGTTTTGATCGACAAAACTTGTGAATCAAATAGGACCATGGTTTGAAGTTTGAAGTCATGACACTAAATGGGTTGTTCCCAGAATGTTACAAAATTTGGTCATTCTTTCGGTCTGGCTTAACTGTTTAAGAGTAATGTGTTCCATTTGCGACAACGTTCATGCCAAACTGTACCAATAAGATAAGTAGGTGGATAAGCCTATAATGTTTATGGGTAAGCATATAATGTATCAACTTTGAATTTAATTTTATATGAAATATCTCTTTCAGAATGTTCGTTTCAAGTTTAGTTTTTTGCGAAAAAAATGATAATAAATATTGATATCATTTATTTTGGTACCATCATCACTCGATGCGAACTCATATATTTAACAAAAAATATATAATTTACTATGCGTCAAATCAAACAACGCATATCTGTGGTCACAGAGGAGGTGCTAAGTTCTCATCAAAAATTAACCAATTTGAGGCGTTCGGATAAGGAGGTTACCAAAAATTTAATTCTAGAATTTAAGCTTTTTATGAAAAAAAACATTTCTTTAATTCAAATGCACACTAATCTCATATAAAATAGAAAAAAAATTCTTAGATTGAAAACCGAATACCAAAAAATAGAAGTGCAAGATTATTTATTTAGGGTGTACCTCAACCATGACAATACTTTTAGTTGGCGCATATGTGGTAAAGGTTTAAACATGTCTGTCATGATACAAACATTTCTCCAAACATTCATTAGAGAGTCAGGTATCATAACTTGGCAACACCATTTTTTGAATGTCACATCATAACACCAACACCAACACCACTCCTTTAATCATAACACCAAATAACACCACTCACTTCTTTATTTTCATAAAACCCCCTAAACAATTACTCCCTCCGTCCCATATTAAGTGTCCATTTTTGACTTTTTAAAGTCTTTTTTCTTCAACTTTGACCTTAATTATTTCTTCTTATGTTATATGATACTCAATGCAAAATAAATAAATGGATAGAGTTTCGAATGTATATTTTCATTGGTATAATATCAGTAAGCATTATATAATATAAAGAAAAACAGTTACGGTCAAAGGTGAAGAAAAAAGAATTCAAAAGTCACAAATGGACACATAATATGGTACGGAGGTAGTATTTCAATATTTTAACCAAACTAACTATTTCCATACCTAAGTAAACATACAATGTTACATTAAAAAAACACATTACGAAATTAAAAAAAAAATACATTACGAAATAAAAAAACATTACGAAATTAAAAAAAAACATTACGAAAAAAAATACATTACGAAATTAAAAAAAACTACTCGTCTTCGTCGTCCTCGTCACCCAAAAATCATTTTTTCATATTGTTTTTGATCAATTTTTTTTGCTTCTTGATCAATAAGGCGTCGTCTTCGTCCAATCCTTGAATGCTTAGTAGCTAGAAACCTCAACTCCTCCAACCGCATTAGTGTGCGGTCTTTTTCGGCTTGAGCTTCGAAAGCCCTTTCGGCGGCTTCCCGTTTCAGACGAAGCTCCTGCTCCATTAGCTCCCCGAATTGGGCCGACGCGCTACTTCCACCGGTGCTCGCCGTTGCGTCGGATTTGCTTTTCTTGGCGGGCCGTTGTTTGCCGGGCGGACGTGGTCGTGCATCGTGACCGAATAGATCCTCCTGGCTAGCCCCGGGGACGTCTGTCCGGTAAGTCCAACTTGTTTCCGGCGCGTCCCATTTTCGGTGGAATCACAAAACGGCCCAAGCAACTTCTTAGAAAACCGACCCCTCAATTCATCTTACACGGTAAATACTTTGAGCCCGTTTCAAATAACCACATCGTTTTCACCACTTTTTTCCCAACATTTGGCCCGTTTGTACGAGCGGGCGTTAACTTTTGACAATTGTCATTCAACGTATTCATTTACAAGTCAACATATCATTCGGGACGGTTATGAAAAATTTTTCGAATTGAACACGGTTCAAACCGATACAAAACCGTGTCATCTTTTGTGACCTATTCGACATTATTATCTTCGGAAACGGCACGGTAACATGTTTGGCAAGCAATTCTTCTCGACCGTACCAACTGCCCGCTCTAACCGGCTCCTTTGGCCGTCTTCAATATATTTTTCCCTTCGGCTTTAGTTTATCTTGCGACCGGGGCCGCTTGTTTGGCGAATCGAGTTTGTTAGTTGAGTGAGTGTTTGGAAAGATCTGAGTGGAATGTGTGGGAATTTTGTTGTAGATTAACTAAATCACGGTTTAGGAATTTTGTGACTTGTTGCCATCGAAAAACTTGTTGTTGTTATCTGCTGGTAATTGTTGAAAACTGTTTCCGTGCGTCATCGACCCGGCGAGTAGATTCATGAAAACTGTTGTTGGAAATTCAGACATTTTTTTTATTGCTAAAAAGATGTATGTTTGTATTTGAAGAGTGGTGAATTTGTATGTGATTTTGTATGTGATTTTGTATTTGGTAATGTGTTGTATATATAGTGAGTTGAGTGAGGGGGTAAAATGAAGAAAAACAAGTTTTAATTGTTTACGACTTTTTTACATAAATTTTTAAAAAATAAAATAAAAAAGGTCTCTAAAGTTTCTTTTATTCGCCCCCCGCCGCAACGCGCGGGTTAAATTCCAACTCGTCTCATACAAAATAGAAAAATTCTTAGATTGAAAACCGAATACCAAAAAATAGAAGTGCAAGATTATTTATTTAGGGTGTACCTCAACCATGACAATACTTTTAGTTGGCGCATATGTGATAAAGGTTTAAACATGTCTGTCATGATACAAACATTTCTCCAAACATTCATTATGTAACCACTTTGCTTCACGCTCCAAAATTGAATTTACAAACTTGCAATATTGTTACTAGAATAAATATTACACACTACAGTAGAAGTGTAAAACAATAGCAGGAGGTCCCATCTGCCTCATTTTGAGAATGTTTCTGCTAGGACGTTTTGTAAACGTCCAGTTTTGAGATAAAAGAACGTTTTGAAAACGGTTTGTAAACATTTCAAAAAGTTTTTTAAACGCGCAATTTGAGATAAAAAGACGTTTTGGTTTAAAAAAATATTGATTAAAGGTTCTAAATAAACGTTTTTGCTTTCAGAGTTTTGGTTTTAAATGTTGTGATAACCGTTTGGATTAAAACGTTTTGGGTTTAAAGGTTTTGTGGAAACTTTTTAAGTAAACGTTTGATCTTAAAAACGTTTTGCATTTTGAAAACGTGTTTTTTTTTCTTTTTTGGAAATGAACCACTACGTCTAACCCACACCCCTAAATGAAAATCTAACACCGCTTGAATATAAATGCAAAATTCAGGCTTAGACAGGTAGACAACCGAAGAAAGAGGATACATCCGTCATGGCTACAAATCTAAAAATTTGCCCCGCCAAGACGCAGACTATCTCAGCTTTAATCGATCGCACCGAGACTCATCGCGACCTTCTAAAATCCCATTCTCATCTGATGAAAGAGTAACAGAGTACACCATCAATAAAGCAGTCGCTTACAACCCACACATATACTAGTAGCAATCAGCTATTACTGCACAATGACCAAAGGATGTGGTAAGCATCAGCGAATCATCGTATAGGAGGCTCAGACATGCTAACAACATATTGAAGAGGACACGTCCGCCATGGCTGCGACCATAATAGGTCACCCCGCCAAGATACATATAACACCCCGTGTTTTAGGGTCATTAACGTCGTCAATAAATTCACTATGTATTTTTAGTATTGTACGCGTTTGCTTTAAATCATAAATGTTAACTTAAATCGCGTAAGCTAAAAATGATCATTCAATGTAAACGGGCGTGAAGCAATTTTTTTTTTTGGAACGGCGATTTTATTAGAAACAAAACCTAGCAAGGAGCTAGATTACAAAACAATAATATAGGGGTTTTTGAGCCATTCGTTCCATCCGAACGAGGCTTTAGATCTAT